>JAPSGF010000035.1:6752422-6854407 GCA_035772895.1 Perdix hodgsoniae | reverse complement strand
AGGAAGGAAGGAAGGAAGGAAGGAAGGAAGGAAGGAAGGAAGGAAGGGAGGAATCTACTCATCAAAAGAGACTGAAAAGTGCTAGGACATGGCCAGCTGTGTTACACACTGAGCTCAGGACTGGTCTGCCCCATCCTGTCAGTCCTTTTTTCTGCATAAATTAATAGATAATTGTTATATCATCACCACTGATACATCTGAATACCTGGAACTAAATGTCTAGGGATTTAGATGGTACAATAGTTTTCTCATTCGTGGCAAAGCTACCAAAACTTCCCCAGGCAAAAAGTGACATTTCTCCAGTGCCAACAGCAAAAAATGCTAACAAGATCATTTGTTCTGGTTTTGCTTTGATTTTGATTAGGGATTCACTGGCTACAGGTAAGTATCTCAGTCTGATTGAGTTTAAAGTGTGCTGTTTGCTTTGTCTATGCTCATTAGTGAGCAGCAGGAGCCAGCACATGGGTAAGTCGATTACAGCTCTTGGCTCCTTTCACAGGCAGTTGGTGAATACCTCAGGACCACACTACCCAGGTGTTATACCCCTTGGTGACACACATGGCAGTCACACACCCTGGGATGACAGCTAGAACATTCCACTACTACTTTATTTTTCCATGCAGAAATCTGATAACTTTACCAATTCTCATTGTGTTTACCCTATGTGTCCACTACAACCACCAGAGCAGTGCAAGCAAAGGTAGGCTTGGGTATGCTTTTTTTCTCACATTGCCCCCAACAAAGCTGTGGCCTTAAGTTGTCTTTTCAGTGAGATTCGGTTCACCCTTTTCCATTTTCACTCAGAATTTGAGATGCATCACAATATACCACAAATGCACATCTTTTTAAAGGGTAGGAGCATGGGCTATATGAGACCAGGAAAGTTGGGACTTTTTTCTTTAATGTCAGGGGTTATTTTCTACTAGGCAAAAGTTACAAGCAGTTCCCAAGATCCGGGGATGCAGATGCAATAAAGACAGACAAAAGGTTTGAGGTTATGTTCTTCAGAGGGGAGCCTCTGTTGTTTGTTTTGTTTTTACTCAATGAGTATTTTTAATTTGTTTCTCCGTTAGCTGTTTCCAAATATATTTGTCTTTGCCATCTTCCTCCTTTCCTGTCTCTCTCTGTTTCTGATTTTCACAGCCATTGGTAAGTACACCACCAGCGGGATCTCTTCTCTAGGATTTATGTTTATAGTTAAAAATCAATTGCATCCCAGGAATAAGAAAAAAATAAAAGAAAAGAAAATGGAGGGAAAAAGTGGAAAATAATGAGAGAGAAAGAGAAAAAAATGATAAAAATAATAAGAAAGAAATTATGTATTCTGAAGGGACTTGAAAGAACTCCTTAATATATGAGGAGAGCTCTCACACCTTACATTGGCTTTGAGGCAAAGTGTTCATAAATGAGTATTTCAATTAATAAATTCAAAACAAGAGAAGGCGAAACACTGGGATCATAGCATCATAGAATCACAAGATTGGAAAGGACCTACAAGATCATCCAGTCCAGTTGTCCTCCCATCACCATTACTACCTACTAAGCTACTAAACCATATCTCATAGCACCTCATCCAGTTGCCAATATTAGAATAACTACTAAAACTACTCCTACATGACACAACCTATGTATGAATGAAATCCCAGACACTTGCCAGAAACAACAGTCCTGTAACTGCATGGTGAAACAGCCCCAAATTGCAGAGATCTGCATAGGTAAACCTGGCACGTGGCCACCATCCTGCAGATACCTGGCTGCATCATCGCATCCCAGCAAAGCAGAGCTAGGGTGAGCCACAGCAGCTTCCACCACCTAAATAGCCTTTGTAAAAGCTGACTTAGAACCATAGCATCATTAGGGTTGGAAGAGACTACTAAGATCATCTAGCCCAACCATCATCTGGGCAGGAAAAGCATCCAATGTTTGCCCATACAGACAGCTGAGTACCGTTTAGGGAAGCCGACAGATCTGCAAGAGGGTAGTAATACACAGAGATGGCAGTGATTCCTGCCAGAAAAACCACAGCCAGAAGAATCTGCATGGTAACAGCCTTCTTCTTTGGGCTTGTCTTTGCCCAGACTCTTGATTTTCATCTATACTAAGTGAATGGTGAAAAACTAAACTTTTCATTCTCGATTTATTGCATCAAGAGGGAATAAACATCATACATTTTTCTACATTAGATCTACCCTGAGCAGAGTAGGATTTATTTTATTTAGACCACACATTGTGTGGTGTATTTATAAAGCAGAGACCTCTGAAATACAGTTCTGCTCTGGGAGGTCTCAGCTGAGCCGTATATTCAACAATCACACGCTTCAGCAAGTTGGTGAATACCAATGCAATGGGCAAGTCACAGAAGAAGCCAGTCAATACAATGGAAAATCGGAGAGGGAAAATTGGAGAAAGAACTGGGTGTGGGGCAGAGCAGGAGCCCGGAACCAACAGGAAACTCAGAGCCCTCCTGCAAATTGCTGAGGATTTTCCCAACATCCTCCCTGCTCGCCATGAGTCACCACTGAGGCTCCACATTGAGTTATCGCCATTTAGAGTGGCATTTCCTTTCAGACTGCACAAAGCAAAGGAGCCATATTAGTAAATTTATTGAGTATTTCATTAGATCAATATGGAGTATGATTTAGGAGCCTCTGCCCAGGCTCTTTAAATCTATTTAATCAAACCAATTAATAAAAAAAATCTAGAAAGTTGAAACATATCCTGTAAGGTGCATCGTAAATATACTCCCTTACTTATGCTTTTGATCTCAGCCAGGTAATTAACGACTTTGGTTAAGTTCAAGTCATTCCCTCATGCCTGCTCATGGTCACAAAGCCCCCAGGGCTATGCATAGCTCATGGATTTATTATGTTTTTTTTCCAGTTGCAAAAGCTTCTCTAGCTCTGTTTTCATTTTCTTTTTAAAATTCCCTTAACCCCACCTCTGCAGACTTCTGTGGCTCTCTAGCCCAGCAACAGCAGTGGCTGGCATGCTTTGTGACACTGATGCAATGGAGTACAGACCCCTTCCGTCATCTTTTAACCTGTAGGATACTACAAATACAACTAAACCTTGGCTATCCCAACACTTGCCAGGGCTGTAACCTGACCACTGCACGTGCTAGAATAATGCTTCTCAGCAGGACATCATCTCTGGGAGAGATGAGGCAAACCCAGTGGGACACTGACTTGTTCCCTTCCCTATCCAAAAATGAAAGGGTGGGAAACATTTCTCCATGGAGTAGAAATTCTTAATTCTTCAGCTGGAAAACTCTGTCATTCAAGCATGGAGGAAGCTAGAGAGAGAAAAAAAAAAAAAAGTGTCCATTACAGGAGGGATGTGTAGTATGCTGGAGAGAGGGAGAGCGTGAACATATTTCTTCCCAGAGTCTTTAAAGTCAAGATAGCAGCTTTATCTTGCTTTACAATCAAGGAAATCCGGGCTCTGGGGGAGAGAGACAAGGGACAGATGAATGGGTTTCCTCTAAGCACATGTAATATATATCAGTATCTGAAGAACATTGGTCATAACTCTTGGACAGTGCCCCAGAACAAAATATATAACAGGCATGCTGGGCTCACCATTTGCATGGAGTAGAAGAGCTGAGTCTCAACCTGCTGCAGACAAGGAGCTTCCCCTTCACAGCTACTCCTCCGGTTTTAGCTGAACATTATAAAAGGTGGAAAAAAGTAAAGAAAAACAAATTCCATTTTTTTAATGCAATGCTCTAGCAAGAAACCACACATCTTTTCAAGTGAGCAGCGAGTTAATTTTCCATAGCTGTCTTAACACCAAAAGAGTTGTAGTGACCTATTTCAGGTGATGAGTAGGTCTGGAATAGCAAAGATCAAAAGTCATCCAGATTTATTTGGTAAAACAGTTCAAGGCAAATACAGAACATTGCAGGAGACCTGAGAGGTCACATATTCTCACCACGTACTTTATCCCACCAGTTTCGCAATAGAAATAATGATCTCCAGAGCTACTAAGAGGGTCTCATGAAGACCTTCTAATTGGACAGACAATCCAGAAACAGAATGGAAGTGGATGTCATTCCTTATGGGGTGGTGCCTTGCCTGGGATCTATCTGTGGCAATGAAAAGAGCAGAGGGGAATCATCCCTTCCCAGACAGCATTTGCAAGCAAGAAGCCCAAGTGTGAAACCTTTGGAGATAGCAAGAATCCTTCCATCAACTTCAGCTGCTCTCAGAGCAAGAAGAAGCAGGCCATGGTGATTCTATTTATTCTAATATTTGCTCATCATTCATAGGATAAGATCAAAGGTGTTCTCAAATACTGAACTGCCAGAGGGCTTCTGAACTGATCAGACCACAGAATACAGCTCTTCCCCTCTGGTAACCCCTTTCCAGGGGATGGGGTGACAACATGCACTGGGAAGTAGATGAGTCACCACCACTGTGGTCCCATTCTCACCCAAATCATGTTCAGCTGATGGGGGTGGAGAGGAGAAAGGACTTCTGAAAGCAGGAAAACAAATCCATAGCTAGTAAATTATATATAGCTCTTATCCCACAATTAGTTTGTAATTCTGAAGGACTGCAGACAGTCAGACTCCTGTGTAATAATCCCTGAGATCAGATTCACATTGAAGGACTTTGAAGGAGGAGATACGCAACAAAAATTAGGCCAGGATCCATACCAGTTTACACTAGTAAATGGTCAGTCATGATAAAGGCTTTAGCAAAAACTCTTTTCAGAGCTATTTTTCATTTGCACAAGTTCTTTTCCCCTTTGAACATTTTCTGCCTCAGACCCTATGCCTGATTCTTCTTTACCAGTACTACAGCATTGGGTACAATAGGGTTACTTCTACTTTACACCATTGTAAAACACAAAAAACAGTGCCATGCATCAAGAGGTGCACATTATATTTTCAATGTCTATTTCTAATCATTCAAACTGGAAATATGTATCTTATAGAGCACATTCTATATAAAATAATATTACTAAGTGGGTGGTACTTAAATTTATCCATTCATCACAAATATTGATTACTTGCGTAGTAAGTGATAAATGAAAAAGCAGTAATCACTAAATCAAAGATTTATACAAATAAAGAGCAACAAAGCAATAAATCAATTCCCTGTACAGTCAATGATTAATTAGGTTCCAATCTGAAAGTATAAAAGCTGGCTTACAATTAAGACCATTACAAATAAGTTTTATATGCATATTTTTTTCCCCTTAAACATCCTGTTCTTGAAAAGGAGATGACCCCAAACAAACAATGCTCTGAGAAGGATCAGCTGATATACTTGTGTTTACATTCAAGGCTCCCAGCTCTGAAGGCACAGATCACAGGAGACGGAAGCAGCAGTGTGTTGCTAAAGTCTCATGGTCAGACCCTTTGCTCTGCCTGGGCTTCCTCTGTACCACAGCCTGGGATAGAAGTTTGTCCCAGATTATAGGATTTGGGAGCTAAAGCCATTGGAGCATGGATGCTGGTGGCTCTCTCTAATTAGTGTCTATTAAAGCACCCCTGCAGTGGTTCTCACCAGCAGTTCCTGGTGACAGGCATTCAGGACAAACCCGACACTGCTCTGCACATCCATTGCACAAAGACACCATGAGTAAATACCACCAGTGTTATCATTACTTCTCCATCTAGACAACTATGGACAGCTTTGGCATGTCCCATCTCCAGCACAGGTTTCGGTTTGGGCCAGCAGCTCTGCTCCAGCCTGTTGAACTGGAAGCGGTGGGGCCAACGTGGGATCAGCTGTGCAGCTTAATAGAGCTAACACAACATACATTTGTTCCCAAGTTCTCCAACCAGCATGAGATCCTCCTTATGCCAACCAGCTGCTTGGCAAGAGTTGCTTCCTGTTGTTCTCATGCATCAAAATGTTTCAGCCACGCCAGTTCTTGTGCTTGCGAATACAAGTTAGCACCCTGTGATGGCATTCCACTCCTCCTCCCTTCTGCCAGCAAACCGAAGAACAGGCCCAAGAGCCTGGAGAGAAGCAACAGAACACACTGCTGTGGCTGAAGGCAAAGCCTGTATTTAGAAAGATGAAGTTCCACTTCATGTAGAGTTTCCTTTGGCTTGCTGCAGCTTTGCCACTAGAAATTCAGTGGCTGCTGGCTGTCACACATCTGTATGATGGATGCATCAAGCTGTATCTGTGCACTGCTCATTCACCTCAGGTGAGCAAGAGTCAGATCTGAAAGGAAGATTTCACGGAAGGAAAAATGCAACACACCAGAAGAACATGATCTTTCTTGTCCCATTTTTAATCCCTATCTTTTCCAGGGAGCTGGCTTTACCTCCCTTACCTAGGAGGGGTGATGAAAGGGATGCAGGTGTGCAGATAACTCCAGCCCAGCTTTGGGGGAGAGGTAACCAAATGGAGCCTCTTTCGCCACAGTGCTGCAAGTCATTGCAGACAAGTCTTTTTGCATAATGCTCATACTGAAAATATCCTCCAGCAATGCAGAGGTCGTGAGTCTGCAGCCCCACCTGAGCACCTTCCTGAGGCCCTCATCACCCCCAGACAAGCCAGGTGAAGCCTCTGGCTACAAAGACAGCAACAAGCCTCCAGGTAATTTGTTCATTCACCCAAAAATGCAGTTAAGAGCTTCCCACATTGTTCCAAATAAAAAAATATTATTATTTAATGAAAAAAAATCCAATTATTTAGTTTTTCACTTTAAAAAAAAAGTGTTATAGCTCTGTGTTTCAACACAGGAAGGTCTCAAGACCTGCTCAAACCCCAACTTTTTAGATATAGATATATGCATCATTGTTTTCCAAACAGAAACGACACAACATGTTTAGTGTAATTCAAAGTGATAGTTCTCAGAAGAGATGACAGCACTGAGAGTTATTTCAGAAGAAAACTTGGTTTGTGTTCTCCTAAAATGGTGAACAAGCTGAAAAATTAATTATTCACACATTTCTGAAGCACAAACTGCACAATGCAGCTTGGGCCCAGACAGATACATTAGAAATCTCTCCTTGTCAGCAATGAATTTTTGATCCCATTTCACCTCTGCATGCATGAACAGGGGAAGGTGTGGGAGCCCCATGCAGCTAATGGCAGGTGCTTTGCACAGGAGCATCTTTTCTGCATAGTGTTGCCTGCAAATGCTCTTTTTGACCTCGTTTCGCCTTGACGCCGGCATTACTCACTCTGGATTTGGCTGCCTACCTTGCTCTCCAGCCCTGTGTCTCTGCTTATTTGTGTTAAGTATAGGACACATGGACAAAATAACAAGAGCAATGCCAAAGCTGTAAAGCAATCCTGCATGTTCCGAAAATGGCAGAGAAAAGACGACATTTTGGTGGGGAGAAGGGGAGAGAGGAAAGGGGGGCTGGGATGAGGAATCAGCTAATTAGCCTCATCTACATTTCAGCTACTTGGTTCACGAGTACTAAATCATTCCTGACATATTTAGGTTGCCATTTATTACCAAAATTATTCAATGTGAGTTTTGCCATTTAGGACGTGTTAAGAAAAATACTTATGCCTTCAGAGTGACTCCATCTCTGATCCCCTCTGACAAAAAGGCACCAGTGGGCCCACAGTTTAAGTGCACATGTGCCTGCCCACTGCAGCAACCCAGGAACACAGCTGGAGACACAGCTGTAATGGGCAGGATTGCATTGAAGTCCAGGCACTGAGGGCTAAGAATTGCTTTCTTAGTCAAGAAAATTAAAAATTAGTATCTCCTCTATCTCCAGCAAAACTACAAGTGAATATCTCCTGTAAGGATCATCTTAGCATTCAGTTCACTATTCCTGAGATATACTGAAGATCTTACATGCATGAAAAATTTAACTCAGAATTCACAGACCTGAACCTGTATAATCACAATGGAAACAGGGCTTTACACCAAAGGATACACACAAATGTGCATAAATCTGTGTCATGCCAGTGTTAAACTGCCTTATATTTTTTATTTAACTGCTTGTTATTCACTGACAGATAGTTCATGCTATTTTGAGTAAAATCAAAACATGAACTCAAACCTCCACCATACCCCAAGCAAGGGATTTGTGGGGCATGTCAGCACACAAGACCTTCTGGAGAGTCATTACATCCAAAAGTGTTGGTGCTAAGGCACTTCCCTGCAACCCATCACCCACCTGAGCTCCTTGTTCCATCTCTGCAGGGCTCCCTCTATAGCTCAGCTTTTTTTGAGGCACAGCTCTGTTAAAGCATCCCATCCTCTCACATAAAACCACTGGCCTGGATTAGCACAGCCCTCCCTCTTCTCCGGGCCCTAACACTTGTGGACATAGGTTTCACAAGTGCAGGGAGACTTCAGCTGGTTTATATGAGCTGGCCTTAGAGACAGAATGCTTAATGCTATATTTCCATTTGGTGGTGTCTCTTCTCAGCTCACCATCAGCCCAGCAATCACATCTCTGATCACCAGATCACTTTTTTTCTGCTGTGCTCTTATTGTTCTTCCAATGAAGAAATAAGATTTATCACAGTGTGTAACTGTATGTGTTCACCACTGTAGGTCCCCTTTTAATAACTCAAAGATGCAATGGCAATTTTCATAGAAAATTTGTCAGAGCCGCTGAGGTCTCAAAGATATGAAGTGCATGCAGGTTTTATGAAAAAAAAAAGATTCCTGGATAGAGGAAACTGCTCTTATTAATGTCTCCCACAGAGAAAATGCTAATAACCTCACCCTTTATTAGAAAAAAGAATGCAGGACTTTCAGCTCCACCAATCCCGTTGTTCATGGAAAATATTGTATGGTATGGATTTAGTTTGATGTGGGCAACCGCAGCCAAAAATAACTCTGAAAAATTAAGAGTTGCTTGTACATTCTGCCATAACTTAGTGAACAAAACCCACCCTATGTTTGAGATGAAATTCCCCAAGTTAGTGTAAGCCATAATGTTATTGCTATATGTTTAGTTGGCCAGTTCCTTTGCTACTGAAAATCAGCATGTCTCTATGGGTGTGAATAAAGCAAAGCTGATTTTCATCACTTTACTCCTCGTTATTGTTGAGAATATATTAAATCATCTATCTCTCAGTTCAGATAGAAAAACAAAAATAGCCTTTTTCTTAAACAAAAGTCGAATTGGGAAGGATTAGAAGGCGAGATGTTTCCAATGAGTGGGTCTTGATTTTGCAGCTGGCTTCCAATGGAGTCCAAGGCAATCTGAACCTAACTTTCAGGCTATCTGCTGCATTATTTTCCCAAGCATTTGACACTGATGAGATGTAACAGCAGTTTCTTCCCTTAGCTCAGGCCAGTTTCCTATCAGAGGTGCAAATTCAGATTTATCTTCTACAAGAAGCTTAATAAAAAACACCCTTTTCCCCCTCCCCCAGTCATTGGTTATCATAAACAAATCCCTCAGCAGAAGCTAAAAAGAAGATACTTTGAGGTTAAAAGCAGCCTTTAAAAGAAAATGATGTTGTACATCATCCCAAAATTTAATATGACTTTATGCACAATAGTAATGTGCCTGGTAATGCAAAGATTTTTCTAAAGTAGCTTAATAACAATCCAATATTCTCTTCCTTAAAAAATGAAAATGTATGTCAAAAAGGGATCTAATGTAGCTGCATCTTGTATCCATTGATGGAGAGAGCTGATTTACATAGATAGCATTTAACATACTATCATCATTATCCTATCAGTCTTCTGTCTAATGTGGAAGCCTTGAGACAGAGTTCTCAATGTTCTCTGAGGTAAAAAAAAAAAAAACAAAAAAAAAAACTACCAACCAAAATGATGGTAAAGGGGGAGAAAAAAAAATCAGTGAGGGACAGATGAATATCAAATCAGATGAGATAAAAATGGGATTTTTTTTTCTTTTTTTTTTTTTGCCAGTATAGTATGAGCTTGAAATGCTGAAGAGCAGATAAAACAAATAATGTTTAAGACTGTGGCATACGGTACCACAGTGATGAGGAATAAAAGAGAGAATTATGTTCATGGTTGGGCCTGCGTGTGCTTGTGGAGACTGTTCCTGGATTGCTCAGGATGGTCTGAGGGATATGGATAGCGTGGATCTCTGAAATCAAGGCAGTATATTGCATTCGAGTCCTTTACCTCTTATTCCGTTTACATGAGCTTAATGCTTCTGCGGGGTGTGAGCCACTGATGGAAGCCTTCTGGAAGTGGTGATGGGGTCATATGGAAAGCCACCACTGCTGCAGGACTTCATTGCTCAGGGTGGAAGAGAAGAAACACTGCTTCTGTTTGTACCAAAATCTTTTCTCTTGGAAACAATGCAACAGAGCAGGCAGCAGTTCAGGAAGATGTGAGGAGATGGGGCAGGGCTCAGGTCAGAAGGTTAGGGCATCAAACAGCAGAAGAGAGCTGGCACCAAGGAAACAACATGAGAACTTGCATCAGGTGGCATCACAGCCCTGCGGCTGCTTTTGCTGCACTCCTTTACACTCATATCGAGTGGGCAGAACTGCACCAGCACAAGCAAGGACAGTGCTCAGGCCTGGTGCTGAGCCACGTCCAGGAGCTCCCATGCTGTGCTCCCCTCCTCACAGCTCTGTGCTCCTGTTGTGCAGCCCTCTACACTCACTTAACAGCCATTAATCTACCTCTCTGCACACTCACTTTAGTGGGATATATGACTATTGTTGCCTCTATTTTAAACTGGAGCATAAGGGAACAAGGACTCTCAGAGTCTTACAAACATCAGCATAGCTCAGATGATAACTCTATCCCCTGAGTCATTCCACCTCTCCTATCAATCCATGCTGGCCCATTTAACAGACTGGTTGATGTATTGTGAACCAAACAGCTCACATGATACAAAGATGTGGCCACCCTCTTTGTCTGTGAAGGCATGGCAGGAATTTTCAGGCATTGATCCAAATCTGCCTTGAGCAAGCAGAAGCCTTTCCCACAGATGTCAGTGTTATTTTGGTCAGGTCCTTCCAGAAAAGGAGGAGAAAAAAGTAACATCTCCAATGGAAAGTAACCATTTTCATTCACCTGCATCTCACCTGCCGTGCAGACGCCTCCCAGGACCAGGAGCTAGCCTTGCTCATGGGAGGGCGATGCACAAAGCCCAGCTGATGGCCATTACTCAGAATGAGCTCAGGGAATCGTGGGGTGCTGAGGAAAGGGAGCTTCCCCCTTGTCATGGCGCTGCTCAGCCCTCCTCGTAACGCTGTGTCTGCCCCTGCATAGAGGAAAGTATGATGCAGTATACAGCCTAGTCTAGTCACTGCACCTCATTATGAGGAAGAATAGAACAAATCATATCCTTACATGGACATGGAGTACCAAGCTGTGGTGCTGCTGGTGGAGCTTCCCTGTGGCTGCAGCTAGAGAGCACCCAGTGGGGATTCAATCCTGTTGTACGCAGCGTTATCTTGAGCTTAGGTGTTTGTTCTGAGCTTCACAGGGTTAGCAGTGGGAATCAATCCTGCCCCCCAAATCTAGTGACTTTCAAGATGGTCACTGTTTGCAGCCACAAACAGTAACCTCAGTAAACTCCACAAACCAGTAAGGTCAGTCACTCAGGTGTCCTGCAGCCTGATGCTGCTGAGTAGCTAAGTGAAAGCAAAGCCACAGGTTCCCTTGTCCCCAGTATTTGTCACACGAGCTGCTCTCCATGCAGTAGACCCAGTAGACCCAGGCTCAGAAAATGTGTCATAGGAAATAAGTTATACCTTGAACAGGTGAGAGAAAGGACAAATGAAATGCAGAAACTAGCAAGTTTTTGCCCATCAGCCATTAGGTTAATTGGGCTGTGAGGAAATTCTGAAGAGGGAAGTTTCATTGAGGATAAATAGATGAATTAATCTTATCATCTTTTGGATAAATCAGTGGTGCTCTGTTTGGGGAGGCTCTGCCCAAGCGTTCCCCTTCACTGTGTCTGTGGGACTGTGAGAGAGAAGGTTGATGGGCACTGTGCCCACTTGTGCCAGGCAGGCTCATGTGATTGAGAAGCAAGATAGAGTACATTATTCCAGTGCATTAAAATTAGTCCAGGAAAACAAAAATTCAGTCCTCCCCTTCCCTCCTCCCACCCCTAAAAAATAATAAAAAAAAAAAAGTAAGAAGATAATTCTTTAAAAGTGAACTTTTGGAAGATACAAAAAACAAGCTTGTTTTTACATACTAAAACCAATAAAGCCCTGATCCTGGAGACAGACATCTAAGCACATGCACGGACTTGTTGAAGACAAGCATTAGTGTTTGTAAGATAAAGCCTTTATTGATACTTAAAGTTCCATCAGTTTAACTAAATGTATTTTTAAAACTCATTTAGTGAAAACATGCAAAACCCTTGGGCAGACACTCCAAAATTGTTTTAATGGTTTTAAATTGAATTGGCTTCATGATTCTTTACTAAATTAAACTGCGCTAACTTCAAATTGCTCTGCAACTACCCATGCAGCAGTATGCACAAGATTAACCAAGTTCTAAGCCCGATCTCAGTCCAACTGTCTTGCATTTAAGAGTGGAAAAAGAGTCAAGTAGAGGAATATCACTAAACAGAGGACAGTGACATGGCATCTGGATAAAAATGCTGAGCCGTGCTCATTGACTCTCAGAATCACTTCCATATATTTGCTTTTCTAATTGTTCCCTGCAACTGACTGCTGATAAATGTTTTTGTTTTTTTTTTAGTGCAAATCTCTGCAGCTCTCACAGTCATTGCAGAGTGCTGGGTTTGGCACTCCAGGAGACTTTTAAACTTTCCTTTTTTTTTTTTTTCTTGGCTCCTCCATGAATTCTGAAGGGAAAGCAAAAAGGTGACATTAAAATGGCAGCACCCAGAGACGGAAATGACAGCTGCACAGACTGAGATGCTGAAAGAGTGACAAGTATTTCTAAAAGCTGCTTTGACAACTCATGCTGGAGTTTTCCTTTAAGTTACAATCATTTTTCTGATGCAGTAAAATTGGTGCCTGAAGGATCTGAAAATGGAGAAATAAAGTTGTGTAAAGTTTGCAGTGCCTTACAATGCTCATCGAGCATCAGTTATGTATATAATTCCCTGTCTTACACCTGCCAAGCTTGCCTCAAGACCCAACTGCTGTGCCATGGCACAGTGACTTATTGGTAAAGCTACTGATCTGCTTCTGGTGACTGCAAGGCAGCAAACAGGAGTCAGTCCTGACATTATCAGGACCTTCCCAGGAACTGCACTGGGATTCCCTGTTACCATGTCTCCTCAAACCACTACTTGTTATTAAGAGGGATTGCTGTCACTATCATTAGTATTTTGAAGTTTGATTATTGATGGATGCTGCAGGGAAGGACAGGACAGTCCCATCCATTCCCCAGAGCCCAGCACTCAGGATGCATGACATGAGTGAGAAAAAGGACCAGCTGTGTGCAGGACGTCACTGGCCCACTGTTGTGTGTGTGCACTGTAATCAGCTTTAATAGATGAGATGTTCAAGCCTAGTAACATCCAGACTCAGTAAAGGTGTAGGAGATATTGGGACATATGCTAAAAAAGCCTGAAGCACCTTCACTGTTTCCTGCCTTGCTGCAAGAAGCAGCACTTTTCTGAGGCTGCACTGTTACCTCCCCAAAGCAGGAAGCACTCACCTGCTGCACTCCATCCTGGCATTAGCCTGAAGGCTCAGCCTTACCCTTGAAATTTGTTTTCACTTGTCTAGAGAAGTGATTTCTTGCCTGAATAATTCAGTTGCTCTCAGCTTTATCAACTGGACATCAGACTATTATTGTTTCATTTGGAGGGCAGCAAATCATTCCATTCAGAAGTGGGAACCATTTGTGAATTGTCAACTGGATGAGCACTTGGATGCCAAGGCAGATCTTTAACCCTGCCCAGCTGCTGGCAGTCGTGCACTGGCACTTTGGCATCACCCTGCTCACTGCCTCTCACCAGTGGGCCAATGTCCTTTAATTTTGGCTCTTCCCAAGCCTGGGAAAATTCCTTCTTTTCCCAGCCAATCAACAAAGGCTCACTGAGATTTATGGCTTTGATGAGTGAAATTTTCAGCCTTGAATCTACAGACTGACGCTTTAAATACATTATAGAGATTATCAGCAATGTATCAAGGTGTCTTTGTAGGATGGTATAAACTTCTACTGCACTACTTATTGCCATAAACCATACTTCCAGGTTTTTATTTATATGCGCATTAGCTCAATATGATTGGATCTGTAGCCAGCCCTGGGGATTGGAGTAATTTATATATATCAATAAAGGTCTCCAGCCAGCCACTGGGTGCTCTAAGGGGAACAGTAGTTCCATTTAAAACATTAGGAACTGGAGAAATTGAAAATAACTCTCTATTTAGAGGCCAAGAAGTAAGACAGCAGGCAACAGAGGTCCCAGCACAGCAAGGCTATACTAAAGAGATTGTTAAAATGTCATTTCACTTACATATAAGCCACTGGGAAAAAAAAGAAAAAAAAAAATTAACCCATTCTCTTCCATACTCACTACAAATAAGGTTTGAAAAGAAAACATATTTTTCAAACCTAGGGTGTTTTAAATAACCCCAGAGGATATGACCATAAAACTTTGAGCAACATGTTCAAAGAATTCGGGGAACTTTACTTGCAAAATTAGTCTAAAAAAGGCAGAAAATCTCATTACCTTTGCATTTGTTAATGTTAAAGCTGTAATGTAAAAGCAGCAAAAAATCCTTCAGTGGTTGGCTTTTACTAGGCACAAAAAGCCTACAGGAAGAAGTCTCATCTTGTCTACCTAAAATAACCAAACTCAATGTTATTCAATTTTAGTGTTACAGTGTCTTTGACTGCTCTTTTCATTTAACAAGCAAGGAAAGCCTCGCAGCAGCATCCAGCACAGATCTGCTGAGGTTTACCTTCCTCCACAGCTCCTAAGTTTCCTATGGTTCATGGATCAACTTGACTGGTAGTCCAGGTTTTCTGAGTGTTTATATAGTAAAAATTTCGTCTTACAATGAACTTTAATGACCTGTGACTGAAAATCAGCTTGATCAATTTCCTATTTTATTTCATTTTTGCAATTTTGTTTAACTTTCCACAAAAGATAACTAGCAGGTCAGAAGGAGGAAAGGGCAGAAACTGGCATAGAAAGGCAAAAAGAGTATGCAAAGCTACACAAGAAAAATAAGCTGGAGAGGCTTTCTGTAGTCTGAACCATGGAACCACTTTATTGGTATATCAGAATATAAAAGCATGCAGGATTGGTAGAAGCATTTGCTAAGATAGGGCCTTCCCCTGTTGCACTGCTCTCTATTTAATTCACTTTCAACCAGAAACACAATAGGAAACTGTGAGCTCCTTCTAGCTGTCCCAGCCCCTCTGCCCCTTCTGCTTTGCAGGAGTGAAGTGCCAGTGTTTCTTTTTGCTTCCTCAAAGTTTTTCTAAGTGCCTGAAACACCAGCACGCTGGGCTTAACTCCTGCAAAGAGAGCCAGCTGGGTTTTCTTTTTCTGTTATTTGCTTAACCTGAAAAACAAAAGTAAAAGAAAAAAAAAAACAGCACAGTGCTAAACTGGGGAGTAGTCATTTCTAAGCAAACATAGCATGACTGATGTAACCACATCGAAGAGCAAGCAAGCCTTCCCAAATCCCATCACGCCCCCACACCCCAAGAGGGAAAAAAAAAAAATTGCTTAATGCATAACAATGCCATTGTGTGTGTGAGAATTGCTGCCTGGAAGGAAGTGTCCCCACCAGAGTCCCCTCGTGCGGCTCACAGTGCTTTGAACGCTCCTGCTGTCCTTGTGCCACAGCCAAGCTAAATCCATTTCTATTCAAAACTCAGATACTGCCCCGCTGTTCCAGGTTTGGTTTTGTTTTTTAAAGGTTTGTTTCTTACATAGGGTGTTTATTTGCATTGGATTAATTTACAGTCCATGAGGCTTGGCTTTTCTGAGGATGTTGCTTTCTGCTCTGGGGAGGCGGTGTGGGCTGTTGGACAGAGCCATTGGGAGAGATAGCGGAGACCTGAACGGGGGTTTGGAGCAGGTCGTGCCCTGCAGCCTCTCTTCCTGTCCTTCTACGAAACCACCCACCCTCCTGCTTTTCATGCATGATTTCATTGCTCCCACTGAAGGAGTGGTTGCTAATTAAAGCCATGAAAGTGCCCTATTTAATTTCTCCAAGAACTGAGCCTGAACTGATACTTAGATCTTATGGTAGGCCTTGTGCCCTGGAGAAAAGTCATCCTAGGACATGTAGGTGGGAGAAAAGCGTGAGGTGTTGTAGCAGAATGAAAGACATCGGGACCAGATGTTAGAGTGAGAGGACAAAGGTGAAAGAAGAACACACAGTTAGCCTGACAAAACTCGCACCCACCACTGATAGGAATTAGCTGTCTCAGGTAGGGAAAATGGAGCGAATGCTTGTGGGGAAGCTGTTATTGCACTGGCCTCGATAGTCACTGCTTTTCATTGCCCCAGTTCAGCTGGGGCTGCACCCTGACCCTGGCCAAGTGAGTGGGTCAGGTACAAGGTTCAGACTGGGAGTCTTACAAATGATGCTCTGCATTCTGCATGGCATCAATTGTCCTTTCTGCTGATAATTATGCTGTTGGTGTTTCTTTTTTCTGAATAAGTGCATTAGTGTCTTCATATTCTCACTTTGCTTGGAACTGCAGGCACACCATGCTGCAATGGCCGTGTTATTCTAACATTATTAAATGTGCACTCTTCTTTTATTGGGCTTTTTAATAACATTTAAGTTGTACCCCTGGGAATTTTTGCAGAAAGGGAATGTTGGCCAGCCTAATTTGTACATGAAAATACCCTATAGGCCACAGAAACAAGATTCAGATGAATTTCACATGTGATTGTGTATATAAGTGCTTTTGGGTATAAACCCACTCAGATAAGAATGTTTGAATCCTACAAGGCTGTATCTTGTTCATGCACATTACTGTTTAGATTTGCTGCATATATTTTGCTTTTTTAGCAAATGTGCCCCCAAGTGTTCTAACTCCATATCTAATAGGTACTTTTCTACACTTCTTAATGGGGCAATGGTGGACTTGTTACACTTACAGGAAACCCTACTCTGCATGTCAATCTTAAATCACTTCATTTCCAGACTGCCAGAAACGAGCCCATGGGGATGTCCTGGGTGTGATGTCCAAGTGTGCTTCTGGGCAGGAAATTTGTGGGTATATTGTGATGTGGAACAGAAGGCAGATGCTTGTGCTGGGCATCGTGGGGACTGGCTCTTGGGGAAATCATTGCTTAGGTGTGAATGGGATTGAAGCTCTGGAGAGGAGCAGGCTGCCAGTGCCAGCTAGTGTCTCTGAACACCATTCTTCCCATGTTGCTCCAGATCTTGCTGTTAAGAAACTTTTATCCATAATCAGCTGTTTGTCATCTTCCTTAATACTTCATTATCCATTTTTGAAAACTGTTTGTAATCATTTTAGAATGATAAACAAAGTCACTTTACAAGGGAGAAAACTATGCATAACCCTTTTCCTTTCCCTGGGAAAATCCTTGCTTTGACTTAAATGTTTAATTCATCTCTGTCTTGCATAGCTAGCACATGGAGCTCCTCATAGAATGGGCTGCAGGAATTCGCAGGAACATCAACATTTCCTTGCTGATGGCTGCTGCACTGCTGCAGGGTCACTGTTCTCATATAATACTGCACGTCTTGAAAAGTTGAGCTGTTAGAAGTGTTAGAACTGAAAAAGCACAATGTCAGATTCAGAATGGATGTGGATGGAAAAATGCTTCTATGACAAGGCAGTGTGCAGGGGCTAGGGATAGTCTGGCTTTAGGTGAGTCATTAAATAGATTGCAAATAGACTGCAGATTATTCTTTTCTGCTTGCTTTCTTTAGAACTGGATAAATAACTTCCTGTCCTCACCAGTATTTAGCTATTTTTACAAGAAAAGCCTATGTCTTTATCGGGAAAATTGTTCACGTCCACTGACGGAAAAAAACCACATTTGAATTACAAAGTCTTTGATGTTCATGGAGGACTTTGCTCTATATCCAGCCACTAGCCCAAGGGAACCAGAGCTTGCAGAGTTCCTAGAATGCAAAGAGTAGATGGTGAATGCACAAAGCAAAAATGGGAGAGATTTGGTCATTGTGGAACAGCCCATGTTCAGCATGGAGGCTCTGACTCAGCAGTGGGATGTGAGTTGCGTGGTCACGTCTCTCTAAAGCCTGCAGGTTCTGCTGCAGCTCCTTTCACATAAAAGTTCATGGGAACATTTTGTTCAGTTTCATAGCACAAGTTACGGTTTTTCACTTCTCGTGTTTCATTTTGGCCATGAAATGATGAAAGATCCAGAATCTCAAAGTGAAATTCATTGGAAACCTCCACATTTCTTTGGCCATTCTTTTAAATTCAGGAAAATCCACAAAATGTTCCCACTTTCTCTGGGGAAAAAAAAGAAAAAAAAAAACCAACAAAAAACGACAGCTGTCTTAAGAAAAGATCTTTATCAATCCTTCTCTGATTTCAGTGGGGAATTCCTGATGTATGCCATAGAAAACAAAGAATATTTGTGCTGACCGGGCTCAGGAACTTTGCAGTGAATCTGACGTGGGTATCTCCTTGATCACAAATGCAGAAGTGCAAGTAAGTCATGTCCAATGTAGACCTAAAATGGTGTCACTTTCTGGTTTCATAATGGACAATTTCAGTTACAGCCTCTTAAGCATTTATTTGCATCTCCACTAACCATAAAGGTTGCATAAATATCCACCAGGATAAAGGAGGTCCAGTCTTAGGAGAGATGTGCACAGAAGAACCAAC
Source organism: Perdix hodgsoniae (assembly GCA_035772895.1). Lineage (NCBI taxonomy): Eukaryota > Metazoa > Chordata > Aves > Galliformes > Phasianidae > Perdix > Perdix hodgsoniae. Next base: position 6,835,729 of record JAPSGF010000035.1, on the reverse strand, counting down.
TATCAGACTGTGTTCTCTCAGTCTTTCACCTTCTAGAGTCACACCCTAGCAGTGGAAAACAAAACCACAGATCTGAAGTGTGTAATTGCTGTGCAATATGGCATACTTGCAGTGCAAAAGATGTGGTCATCCAGCACACCTCTGTGATGTCTGAGAAGAGGTAAGACAGTCGTTTGCCCACAGAGAAGTGCAGGAGCCAGTTTTATCACCACTTGGGCAGTAGTTGCAGCATGTCTGAGAACAGTGCTGATAAATGAAACATGTGTGAAGACAGCGGAGTACACATGTGGCCTGGTTTGCACATCGCCCTGTCATTTTCCACTTTGGGAAGATGAATGTAAGGAAGATGACAGACTTTTCAGAGGCTGGAAAATAATTTTGGTGTTTTGCTATTCTGTTTTAACTCGTGGTGGGGCGGGAATAGCATGGCTTGGAGAGCATGTTTGTATCAAGTGTAGCATAGTCCTAAATAAACCTGATCTCAGACACTGACGTTAGTAGCATAAGTTCTAATCTTTCTATATATAGTGACATATTGAAGAGAAAAGGTCTTGCTTGAAAACTGCTGCTGCTGCAAAATCACTGTTGCTGAGTAATATGACCCATGATATTTTATATTTACTAGAGCAGATCTATCTCATCCCTGCACCATTTGATACTGCAACAAGAGATATGTGTAATGAGTTAGTCACTGTGACTCACATAACCTCAGTCCCTATAAAGCAGCTGTGTTTCGTGCCTTCTGTCCTTTTTTTTTCATAAAAAGGAAAAAAAAAACAACAAGAACAGTTCTAAGTGATTCAAGAGTAAAAGGAGGAGATGGTAGTAATCAGTTCCACCTAATGATTGATCAGTTTGTGAGGAATGCTGATCAACTCCAGATGTTGCATTCCAGCCTCAAAATGGGATCATCAATTCAGAACTCCCATCTGGCTTGTCTGACAGCAATGGCACAACTTTTCCAAGAAACTCTAAAAAACCTGTGGCTGTTGGTAGAATATCTCAGCTCAGACCAATACATTTGCCAGTAGGATGTGCTAGAGTTCCCTCTTGTGAGTATAACTCATCTTGGTGTTGCCAAGTGACTGGTCTATTGATGCTGTATGATAGAAAACTATTATAACTTTTGGAGATATCCTTTCCTAATACCCTTTCAAGGCCAGGGTTTTTTGGATGTTGCTCTCTGGATGTTCTGGGGAACTTGGATTATGCTCTGTGGTTAATATTTTAACTCGCTCCCAAAATCAGATGATTTGATGCAGTCCTCCTGCCCACTTGCCAGATTTCACAGGAAGCAATGACTGCCAGCAACTCATCAGTGTTTTGCATTTGAAAACATTCTTTTTTTGCTTCCCTGTTTTTCAGATCTTTGCCACCCTTACTTACTCGTCTACCCCATTCATTGCTTAAACCAACCATACTTCTGATAGTAAGGTGCCAAATTCCACCCTCATTTACTGTTTCACCACTCCCAGTAATTTCACCAGGACTTTCTCATTCTTATCATTGTATCAGTCTAGCTCTGACCCAAGCACCTGTACAACAGTGGCCATTCCCAGACAGCAGTGAGTTCTCCAGGGAGGACTCGTCAGCAGGTCTGTTATATCCTGAAACCACATGTGCTCAACATTGAGCTGAAATTCCCCTGTAAGTGAAGAGGCAGAAGAAAGCCAACCCTCTTCCCACAGCCATATGGAACTAAGGAGGGAGGCAGCCAGTGGGAACTTTGTGAAAGTGCAGCAATTGCATCCTCAGTGGGTCTGTCTGTGCCCCTGCAAACCAGATCTTCTACTTGCACTCTGTAACCACTAAATGACAGCTTGTCCTACCTATTAGAATACAGAGCAGACACCATCAGGCAGCCAAGTGCTCAGGCTCAGCACTAAACCCTGAAAGAGCGAGCACCCATATCAAAACATGCTTATACATAACATGCATGTAGAAATAAGAGGAGGCAGGAGCAAAAAGCAAACCCTACAGGATGTTTAGCTGCTGCCCTTGCAGGAAGGTGATTCCTTGCAGTGCAAATCCAACCGTTTGCTGGAAAACAGGGCTGGGAGGGACTGGGGCATCAGGAAAACCTACAGTAATTGGCTTGGTCGAACAAGCCTAGCTACTGCACAACCAAGGTAATTATCTAGGGGGAATTTAGCTGCCCACTGGAAAAACAGAAGCAGAGTTGGAAACCAGTTGCATCATGAATGATAATGGTGCTGACAGCTTTAAAAGCACTTGGGGACTTTTTAAAGTGCAGCTAACCCGCCTGAGAGGGGCAGGAGCTGCAGTCGTGCAGGCGGGGAGAGCTGGCATGCTGCAGGGAAATAAAGAGCTGTTGCCATGTTGGCTCCTCTGCACTTCCAGATTCACTTTCCGCTGTGAAAACATTGTTACGACATTGCCCAAAGGAACAGGCTGCTTGCAAGGCAAGGGAAGCTTGAAAACCACAGTGCTCCTCACCAAGGTATGACTGTCTGGTGGGAATTCCCAACTTCTTAAACATCTTGTCTGCATCTAAGGACATTTGTATGGCAAGACAGGAGGAACAGCATGGAGACTGCAAGCACTCATCCATATTGGATGGGTGGTTAAGGTGCCCCTACACACTTAAACACATTTCCTTGCTAAATTCCCTGCGGTACATTAATTTTTACTGATTTCTAATGGCTGCCTGGCTGTCTCTAAGGCAACTGGTCCAGTTATTATTAATTTCCAGGTTGGAAGAACAATAGACATCCATTTATCAAGGAGGTACAAACCAACAGCCAGTTTTTGTTGTTGTTGCAAATTGGTTTTTAACTATAGAAGTCCCACATGGACAGTGTTTTGAGTCTTTTTTTTTTTTTTTGGTCATAAAGCATCCTAATGGAGGAAAGTTAGGACAAGAGTAACAAACTGAAATTGAAGCAGTGCTCAGGAGAAATTTCAGACTCCTTCAGTGAATGAATATGAAGTGAATGCAATTTTTCAGCTGTCACTGACCTATTTTAGACACTCTCCTTGCCAAAAAAATTCCCTCGGAAACTTCATTTGCCATAACATGGTTTTTCTGGAAGGATCAGTGAAAAAAATTAGAAGAGAAAGTTTAAATATAGGGCTTATAGAGGCGCTTTTTGTTTTACGCAGGAACAGGGAGAAGCAGAACAAATGGCTACATCTCAGTGCTATAACCACTTCTTTTCAGCCTGAAGGCCAGTGAGGAAAAAAGTGACCCAAGCAAAAGTTAGCATAACTTAAATCTTATCTGACATGCACGGTCTGGTAGGGAATCCTAAAACACATAAGCCTGGCTGTTTTTAAATGCATTCTCTTGTTTATGTTATAATGGAAATCTGCTGTTTTTTGCATGCTCTTGATTTCATATATTTTGCGTGACAGAGTGTTCACTGTCATATCTGTTTTGTGGCATTGCACTTATTCTCAAAGACAAGACAGCCTGGTGTGTTACAGGTGTTGTTAGAAGAACGTAGCCACGTGATGAAGTCACTCTGTAATGCTATTTTTTGAGTTGGAAATGAGATCTAAAGGAACCTCTTGCAATAGAAAGAACTGTTCGGATTGAGGAGCTTCAAGTGTCACAAAATTGATGGAGACAGAATACATTTAGTTATGAGTATTTAGCTATCCATAATTTGCATATTTGTTTTATGAACTCTTCTTACGGTCTCATATTAACTGACATATGCGGATTAGTTTGCAGTGTGCAGATTGCACGGAGCAGCAAGATGTTTGGATAGCTGGTCTTCGTCAGGATACACGACTTAGTCGTCTCTGAGCAGTGTCTCAGGTTCATGTTTACACATAACTTCGCAAACTTGTGGAGGCGTCATTACTGCCGTGTGGGTGCAGGAAGCTCTGGGTGAGCCAGAGCAAAGTGACTGAGAGCAGAACGCACCTCTCTTACTTTCTGAGACTTGAACGTGTGGGGCGGTTTCTTTATTTCCTTACTTTGGAGCTGTGACGGTACAGAAGACAAATGGGAGTTGGCTCACCTGTCACCTGTGGCGGCCCAAATGAAAGCCGTAATTATCAATCTGCCTGCTTGTACTCTCACATTTTTTACTGTGGTCCCAAATTCGGGGAGAAATTAATAACAAATTGTTGGCTTTTTTTTAATCCCTATTTTCTTTTAACATGAGACAGTCACACTAATTAAAATCTCAAAATTTTTCATCTGAGAAAATTATTTCTAAACCTCTTTTTCCTTTTTATTTCAGACTACTAATTTACTTTCCCATCTGTGTTTCCTGTTCTCTGCTGTATTGTGTATACGCACTTTTGTTTATTTACTGTGAAATGGAGTTTCTTAGTAAAATGCTTTGAGGAGGAAGAATTAAGCATGTTCTGTGGGAAATTACTGTCATTAACACAGATTTACTGGAGCATTTTGAGAGCATGAGGTTGAATTTACATATTTAACTGCAATCTCAGCCTTATTCACAAAGTTCTTCAATGCACATAACTTTGAACTGAGAGTTAACAAGTTGCTTAAGTTTTGCACCGGGAGGAGACCCAGGTAAAAGTTATAGATATTAAAAAGTTTAAAATGATGGGGCATTTTAGGGTTCTTCTGAACAAAGCTGTAATGGCACAGTGAATACATTAACAACTATTTGAAATCAATGGAGCCATTTGCATGATGTCAGTGCAGGGGTCAGTCAGGGCCCTTCCATAGCTGAGAACGTGTTTTATTACAACTAAAATAATCAGAGGATTCCAGTAGATTGAAAGTGTTAATAGATGAAAAGTGATAACGCTCAGTACACATGTTATGAATCAGCTGGTGGTGGCTGAACCCAGCTATGGAAATCTAACACAGCAATGTGTTTTCTTGCATTCATTCAGCAGGGTGAATACTCCAAAGTCACTGAAAGCCAATTGCAAATTGCCTGTTTGATTCTATCACTCAATTTCTGCACTGTGTCAACTGAATAAGTAGTCAGCAAGGGGGGAAAGAGAAATGATACCACACAATTTATTAAACGAACGCAACACAGCACAATTTTGAGGTTTCACTATTTGATACAAATTATTCCTGAGCCGTTCATAAAGGTAAAACACACCACATAATTTAAACAGTCTTCACTGTTCTATAAAGAATATACTTTAATAAACCGGCACACACATTGCAAATAATCTAGGAGGATGACAGAATATCCAGCAGTGCTCCTTAGGTTATTAGCACAACATCCTTATCCCCCAGTGTGTCAATTTCTTCTTTACTGGGGTTCATCCTTTTAATATCTGGGTCCAGGGGGATGAAAACTACTCACCCCATCTAATGCGTCATGAGATTTTGGTTAATTTAAGCGTGTCTGTCCAGGTGACATGGGCAGTTCTGTGGATATTGGGTGTTTTCCAGGATTTCTGATACATAAGCTCTTTCTTGTCCCACTATTTGTCTCCTGAATACAGTGGTAAAAGCATCCCCTCTCTTACCCACCGTCTCCTGATGAAGCAGCCCCCCTGCAGCTTCCCAAATTCTCTGGCGTTAATCTCTCTCCTTGCCTAAAAATAAACGTCTAAGTCTAAATTCTCATGGGAAATACTGTGTTAGGAAAGGCAGGGAGTGAAATGAGCTAAATCATTCACACTATTAGCTCAAGTGGCTACTGCAGCTGGCCCAGTAAATGCCAACCCAGCCAAACCTCAGCCATTTTCTCCCTCACACATGCTGTGTATAGTGAAACAAGAGTGTCTGCAGATTTATTAGCTTGTATATAACACTAAATTGATGAAAACATCCTCTAGGCAACTTCATCTACTTTTCACTTGCCATGTTCCCATGACAGTGACAACTTGTTGTGTTACAGCTGACCTGTCAGCTGCAGCTACTCCCTGTTCATCGGGGGCTGCCTGTCACTGGATGGATATGAAACGGGAAGTGAGCAGAATACAACAGGCAGTTATGCACACATTCCTTCCAAACAGCCTGCTTCAAAACCAAAAGCTGACAGTGGAGAGATTATTGTTGAACCCTCATGTACATTCATCCAATATTTAACTCGGCTCTAATGGATTAATGCTATTGCTGCAAACATTTTCACCTGGCTCTAAATAAGATTTCTTAAGCCGACGGTCTAAATATAGCAGCTCTGGGCGTTTTCTGCTCTTGCAAATCAGTCGTGAAAGGGACATTCATTATATCCTCTTCTCCAGACAGAAAGGTGACCAGCATAAATCCCGCACCGTGCAACGGGTGCATGCTCCATTGTTATTGCAGATGTGTCAATCCCCGGAAACAAAAGAATCGACACCCGTCTAGGAACAAGCTCCGTTAGTTAGCAATTCAGAATGACTTCCAAAAGCAATCCCTTAGTCTCCAATGATATCTGTCTGACAACTACTTAATCTCGGCAAGAGCTGCGTTAAACCAGCCTGTCATCATTGCTACCTCTCAGGTGTAGCTTGAAAAGCGGAGAGAAAGAGAGAGAGATCTATGAGTTTCAATCACTTAGAAGAAATTATAACTTTTTAGAAGCCTGTATGCAGATAGCATTTACCATATTGAATGGAAGATGACAGTTCCCATATAGACAGAGTGGTACAATGCAAAATGCCAGCTTCCAGGTGATTCTATCCCATCTCTGAGACTGTCGGGAGCTATCAAATTAATGTTGAAATAATTGTCACTTGTGAATACCTGCCAGTGTAACCAAGTCAGGTATTTAAAAAAAAAAAATCCCAATTGATCAACCTCAAAACTGTTCTGAATACTTAAGGAAAAAAGTTTTGCTGAGGTGTGACTCTGTTACATATTCATTTCAGCAGAAAGATACATTTTTTTTTAAGAATAGCAGCAAAAATGAAAGTGCTTAAGTGTCCTCATTGAAACAGTGTTAATATCATCACTGATTCCTTGATTATTTGAATTGCAACTACTTTTATGATAAGAGAAGCAAATAAAGATTAGCTAATGCTTGAACCTCTTGCTACTGGAGACATTTGCAATAAATCTCGATGCCCTGCTCTCTCTCTGTCTCATTGCTATAAAAACTCCTACTTTGTTGAAGTTCCCTTTTATCTCTGCATATCCTTACAGGGGTTTTATTGGGGTTAATAGTTTTTGTCGGTCCTATTGCAGCAAACAGTTAAATGTTCTTGGTGTTTAACTTAATGAAGGCTGTGTCACTCCAGTCCCATTCCTGTTAACATTTTCTAATAAATGACAAAATGGAAAATTGAATTTTCTCTTCAAGGAACAGATGCAACGCCATCAACACCCTGCACATTTTCTCTATATTGCCTAACCGTGTACCTACAGGGAGGAAGAAAGAAGAGTGTCCCTGTGCTATGTGACAGCACCCCCTGCTCACACAGACACAGCGCTCAGTACATGGCAGGTTTGAATCTCTGACATTTCTTCGAACCCTCTTTTAGGGCACCAGCTTTCAGTATTCAACAAGCGCATCTTATTACACAATGCATGGCAAATGATTGCATCCTCTTCTTTCAGGCATGTCTCTCACCACTACACTCTTTTCTTTCATCATTTTGCACCCTGAGCGAGCTGCACCTTTCTTGCATCATTTCGCACCCTGAGCGAGCTGCACTGGAAAGCAGCAGCCAGTGCTGACTTCAGCAAGCAGACTCTTAGGAGGCAGTCCATGAGGCAGGACGCTGTACCAGTGCTCTGTGACCTGTACTGGCCACCACAGGAATGCTGGAAACAGCCTAATGTTCCAGTGCACAAACACCAAACTTTGACTGCCTGGATTTCTGCCTGCCCAAGGAAGCGTGGCACTCTCAGTGATAATCTAGCAAGATGTTCAGTCTGATTTTCATTGAGGTCAGTCAAGTTTGCTTTCCTCCTGGAAGAACCGCGTGGTCCTGTGCTCATTGCTCCCCAGCCCACTGATCTTTTCAGTCCTGTGTTTGGCCTCAAGGTTGCCACACACATCACATCCTATGAGCCCTCGGCTGTGGGACTTGCACTGCTCTGTGACCCGGCAAGTCAGCAGGCACAGCCACATCCAGCCTACTAAAACACAACCCAGGCTGACACTGTCAAAGTATTCATAAGATCTTGGAGCCTCCCAGTCATCTGAAAAAGGTTCCTCTTTCTCCCTGTACTTCATACAAGCCAGACATCTAAATTCCATTTTCTAAGCTGCTATACTGAATTCTCTATGTAAGAGTTCCCATGCTTCAAATGATATGAGCTCTACTGAAGTTAATTCTCAACCACTGAATATTTACAGTAAATTAACTCTGTCTTCCCTATCTTGTTATACCACATTAATGAGTACCTAAAATTATTTTCTCTTTTCTGATGTGCCTAAGCAAATCTTATAACCTAGGCTACTTTCTGATCTCTCATATTCTGGAGCCATTCCATATTTATGCTAGCATAAATGAAATAACATTTTGATGCTTGTGTATATATGAGCACAGACAGAGAAAGGAATATCTGCCAGCAGGGATATATAGTCAGGAAATGTATATAAAGTATATCTGCATATCATTCCCACACACTGATTCATTCACATGGCTAATACACATTGTTGGCATTTGTCAATACTCATATGTGCCCTTCTACGCCTGTTAATATGTAGTCTATATCCTGACAGTGAACTACAGAGAAGAACATAAAAGGCATATGCTACATTTTCAATTTCAGGTGATACGTCTCCATATTTTGAAGAGGATGGGCTGATGCTTAGGAGCTCTTCCCTTGGATGCCCTACCCTACAAATTCCCTAACACTGTCACAGCAAAGGCAGCAGCTGTTTCCCCAAGCATTCGCTGAATTATTCCGGAAGATTAAAATATACATGTATATATTTATGCCGACAAGAAGGAGGGAAAGTGCAACTTCTAGTCAGTGCCTAAATTTCCTGCCTCCGAAGCCCAGCTGGAGAGCAGGAGTTATAACAGAAAACAGAGGCACAATTAGCTGGAGTTCTGTAGCTGTCTGCAGCAGACTGCTTGCTCCTATCTCTCTATAGGTGGTCTCCCAGTTCATCAGTTCATAAATAAGTAATTTGAAATGTGTTCCTGGGGGAAATTTTCCTCCTTCTCTCCTGAACAGACTGTACTCATCAGTTTTCCTGTTCTCCAGGTACCTGGCGTTCTCATTTATAATGGCCAGAGGAACTATGCTGTTCTAATTCTTGCTTCATTACATTTCCTAATGCTTGTTTTCAGCAGCTTCACAACTCCACATTTCTTTATATATTGATAAAAAAAACTCTTTGCATATATTATTTATTGGCACTTTCATGTTAGCTTTACTGCTGATTTAAATGGAATATTTTTACATACAAAGTAAGACTGTGAAGTCGGTTTCAGGTCTGAGGTTTAGATATTTTGATTTAAATTAGGTGGGGGAAGAAAAACAATCAGCAAGAGAAATCATTGTCACTGGCCATTTCCCTCCCCTCTTCATCACACAGTATCCAGACAGATAGCACATACCGGTGCTTTAGTAGAAAGGAACATTTTGTACTTCAGGGAAAAACATAGAGGCCAGATCAAAAGCTTATGAATCCAGGTTACAAAGGTCTTTAGGTAGTCAAGGATTGAGCAGGATGTACAAAAACAGCCTGGCAATAAGTGCTTAACCCTAAATGAACAGCCAAGGAAATCAGGCACCTAATTTACTTATTCCTTTTTAAAAATACCTGTAAGTAAGTGCATACTGGTAGGGGTACATGCTCCTTACACAGAACAGCTCCATTGGCACATCACAAAAATGCACGACAGGATAGCGATGTTAATGTAAGTGTTCATGTAAAAACAAGCGGTCTGAACCCAGGACACGTAGTTGCATAAGGCCAGGTTAAATATTTTTGAAGCTCTGTTGAATAAACGAAGGATATAACAACACTGACCCTCAGCACTGCTCGCTGTGGATAAGCACAAGCACTCGCATCCCATCCGGCACCTGGGTGTGCTGAGACCTGCTGTGGCCACACACGGCACTCAGGAGGGCTCAGGGAGGAGCAGGTCACAGCATTGGTGGTGCAAAATGTGGTGGGGGATGTCAACACCAGCACAGAAGCCACAATGCCTCTTGTAGATACGCTCTGGGGGTTTCTGAGCTCCAACTCACCTTCAGACAGTGAAGACCAAGACTTCAAGACTCAGTTGCCCACAGTTGGTGAAGACTTGATTTGCTGACCCAGTAGGGCCCTCCTCCTCCACACGTCCATGAAACAAACCCCTGACCTCAGTTGCATGTGTGTTACTTTAAGGAGTCTGTTTTTCATTCCTCCAAGGAAAAAAAGGAAAATGTTGCAACCTTGAAAGCCACCATCAGATGGAATTGCTGCTCCCCAGGAAATCCAGATTAGGTACTGACAGACCCTGAAGTGAAATTAGGGATGCGAGCCAAGAGTGCGTCTCTATATTGCCTGGAATTACAGCAATTTTATATTGCTCTTTTTGGACTTAATCAAAGGCACCCATTGACTTCAATGGATGATCGATCAGGCTTTGCTTTTTGCCATATTACACTAATCAATGGCTCTAATATATTACATGGAACAGTTCACCAAATGACAGATTTAGAAGCATCTATCTTTTCCCTTAAGAAATTACCCTGAAAATACCTAATGAAGAAGCACTTATTATTGCTTCTAGCTAGGGCCAAATGTTGCTCTTAATTAAATCAGTGGAAATTCAGAATCGTGCCGTTGAGTTCAATAATTGGCTTGTGAATGCCAGTGATAATTTTGATTTTCCTATATTTCAGAAGCAGCTGGAAACTTACATTGAAAAGATTTATTTTATATAAGGGAACACTTACATTCAGCTCACTATTTCCTTGTAGTTCCTTGAAACGTCCATATAAATTCAATGTATTGCTGGTTGGCAGGCTGCTGGTCACTTTATTTTTAAAGTAATATGAAAAATATTTTAACTTTTAAAAATAGAAAAGCTGTTCTGTAAACTGAACTGAGCAACCCTAAATAGCAAGTCAGTGCTTTTCTCTAATAAAAGGCATCACCATGTAGTTAGGCAAGCAGAATTTGAGTCCAGACCTTTTTCTCCTCTATTAGACAAAAAACTGTATCACAATCAATGTAGCACTGTTAAGCTCAAGTCTTCAGACGCCTTGAATCGGGTCTTCAAATCTGATGAGCTCTGCTTAAAAAATAAAAATATTTAGAGCCCTTTTCTGGTTTTATGTAATGTCACATAAGGATTAATTGTAGTTCTTCACCCTGCCAGCACACGTTCTGCTTTTCCACAAAAGCAGGTGTTTACATGCCTAGAGCTCTAAGAAACATATTAACTACTTTGACAACTATGGTCATGAATTATACAAAAATAATACTAATTAAAAACAAAACCAGGAATTGACTGTAATGTTTATTTTCCAACAATTACTAAGATTATTCAGGGAGAGGTGAAGGAGGAATACTTTGCAAACCTTCTGAAGAAATACTGTAATTACAATAATCTTTTCATCTGGGATTTTCTTTGGGGAAAGGGAATTTTGTCACCCAACTGATAGTGGATTTCAACAGAGCCCTTAATTACTGGCTGGCTACCTGCATAGCTTAGCAGTCACAACTGGGGGTAGATGTTTCAAAAGAGCTCCCTCCCTCCCCATTTAAGCACTTTCAGGGAAGTATATGTTATTGGATTCTGTCTAAACTTCTGAAAAAATATTATTCTTAATGCTTACCAAAAAGAAAAAAGGAAAAAAAGAAAAAGGAAGTTGTTGTTTCTTCTTAAGGCTGAACTAGCAAAGAAAACAAACTTAGAGAAAAGGCTGGAAAGAAATGTTTTTTAGTGGGCTGCTTGCAAAATGAAATGAAAACACATTTCAGAGCATTTCCTTGAAAGGGACGGGTGGGAAGAGGAGGGGGAGCAGGAGGCACAGAGGCTCCAGCAAAGCACGGATGCTTTATTCAGCAGCAGGCAGGAATCCCTGGGAATAAAGGTCCCTTCTGCACATCTCGCTTGGGCAACTTATTTTCAAGTTTCAGAAGATCCCAAATGCCAGCAGCTAAACGTGTGCAGGCAGGGAATTCAGGAGAGAAAAACAGAGAGGGGTGGAAGGAGCAGTGCAAACGTGGCAGCCCACAAACCCTGCCGATGTCAACAGGGGGCATTTGGCTGAAGCACCCCTCGAGGTGCTGGCCCTGTCCTCATGGCTGTGTCCCTGTGCTTCATTTCCCAGGCAGGGAGACGTGGCACAGGTTCCTTTGCTCCAGGAGTGCCTTATCTAAAGTCTTCCTCAAAAAAGGAAATGAGTCGATTTGCATTTTCCTACTGAAGCAGGGAGGAATGTTCCTCGTTACATTATACTGTGCACTCAGGTTTGCCCCAGGCCTGCTTGTGGGCTAGAACAGCTCTGAAAACACCTGTATCCTTCCCATTTAAATGCACTCTTCAGACAAACCTTTTTGGAGGTTTTCAAAAGAGATAGACTAATATTTTTCTATGTATTTCTCTAAGTGATTGCTGAAGACAGAAATTAACCACTTGATTCCCACTTGATTCACACATATTGCCTTTCCATGGATTGCTCTTTCATCTGTAAATGCTTCCCTTTAGGTGAGGCTTTGGCTCCATAGGGGGAAAAAAATAAAGCAACAACAACAACAACAACAAAACACACTTGGAAATGCACTGTAATTCAGGCATCTTTCATATAACTGAACGAAAGATTCGAGGGGACATTTCTATTGGGAAAGATTGGCGTGTTCCTTATTAGAAAATTCAAGATCCATTAAGCCATCCTCCCCAATGGATTTATTCTCTCTGTTGAAAACATCCTGAAAATGTATTACAGTGAGGAAAGCAACCCCTCAAAAATGTTCAAGGCAGTTTATATTCATGCAGGTCTTCTCCCTGCTGCAAAGGTTGAAGCCATCAGTGGACATGGATCCAGATTTTATTCCACATGAATCTGAGTGCCTCCGTGCCATGGAAGAGCAGCCTTTCTGGCTATAACTAATCGCCCACACAAAAAAAATTATACCTGGATGAGAGTAAACCCAGCAGAAACTCTTCAAAGGACCTGAGCTTAAACATCAGCAACTGCATTAATAGAGGTTGCCCATGGAAGTTGAGTTCCCTGCTGGAACAGATCACTGCCTCTGCCTGAGCCTGGGAGACTCCTTCACCCCTCTGGGATTCAGTTTTCCTGTCTTGTAAAAATGTGAGGCTTAACCCTCCAAAACAAGCAGTAGGGGCTCCTGAAGCAGCATCACTCAACTATGGACAGTGTGGTGAATAATACTATTTATAAGCTTGGACTTAATTGCACGGTGTGTGTACACAATCGTGCATATGCACATGTGGTTACCTTGGTGACAGCTTTATTCTGATATGAAGTTGCCATAAGAAAACACCATTGGGGATTGACAGGAATAAGGCCAAGAGACAAATGAGTTCCCATCAGTATCAGCTAGTGATAGCCCGATGCCAAGTTATATAACAAGGGTGAAAAGTCAGTGTTCCTTTCCCGTGTCTGTTTGGTAGAACACAAATGTCCCAAAGCCTTCCCTCTCCCACCCTATTTTAAAGTAGTTTCGTTAAGGATGTAGTGAGGACTTTTCCAGTGTCTTCACTAATTTCCCACTCTTTCTCCTAAGCGATGAATTCATGTGTAACTGGCAGGAGATGAAATTTCAACAGATTGAATCCCTCTCTCTCCCCTCTGCATGCGCATACACACACATTCCTTCAGTCCCCAGATAGAAACCGTAATTCCCCTATATAAAAATGGGGGAAAAACATTTTTTTTTTCCTCCTTTTCAAATGTATAACATAGTTGTGAAGGCTAATTATAAAATAATGTTTATACCTTGGAGACCCAGACGGGAGGTTACGAAAATGCTTTAAAAGTCCCAGTGCAGCAATAGAAGAATTTCATTAACTGAAACAAAGCAGAGCTGGTGAAAGTTTGAAAAACAAAGTATGCAAAACATTAAAAAAACAAAGCCAAATCTATTTACTGGTCTGGTACATATCAAACTTTCAAGGTTCCCAATGATTCCTTCACATTCCTAAGTGAAAAATGCAATTAAAAGGTTGATTTTTTTGTTCCAGAAATCTTGGCTTTGAAATGCACAATGGGTTTTTCCTTTCAGGCCGTGAGGAAGCGCGGTGCTGACTGCTTTCCAAAGAGCTTCAGATGATCGCATCCCACCCAGCACCCCGCAGGATAAGGCTCTGTGTAAGCAGACGGCGGCAGCAGCTCCGCCAGGAGATAATGCACTAACGCAGGCTCAGGGTGCGCACGCTGCGGAGCCAATCCCATCCCCTGCGTATAACAAGTTTGCCCTGTGTGATTGTCTGACAGACCCGGCGACAAGGAGATGAACCCTGACAGATGTAGTCTTTATCACGGAGTAAAATAGGCTCACAGCAGTGTCCCGCCAACATGAATGTCACATTTTATGAATTGCCGTATTGCATGCTGCAGTGAGCACTGCCTGCCTGCGCTTTGGGCAGGCACTAACAGCGTGGTTCTCCCCCCTCACAGCCTCAGCTCACTGCCTCCAAATGTAGCAAAGAGCAGACCCGGCAGCGTCTGCTTTGCCATGAGCTCACTGCCCTTAAGGTTCAGAAATAATGGGAATATAATTAAAAAAAAAAAAAAAGAGAGGAGTTAGATCGTTGTGGTTTACCGTGCTGGGACTCCTAGCAGGGTGAAGCAGTGACCCTGGCCCCGTGCAGGGAACATAGAACAGGAGTTGTGTGACCACGCAGAGCAGCACCTGGGTCAGCATGGGCCCCCAGATGGGCAGAGTCCCACCTCTGTCCTCCAGAGCACGGCTCTGGCAATGCCACCACCAACAGCCCCCAGCACTGGGATGCCACTTCGCTGACAGAAAATGAAGCCTGACTGCAAGCAATCGGTTGTGCTGACTCAACCCAGGCAGGCACTGCTCCATCATGTGCCTAAGATCTGCATGCGGGATCAAAACTGCCAGGGAAGACAATGGCAACATTATGAGTGCTAACCCACCCTCCTCATCCCTTTTGGAGTCTTCTTCAGTTGTGTCGAACTCAGCCAGGCCAAAACTGCAAATGCAGTATGAGCAGAGGCTAAATCAAGCAGGAAAGAAGGGGGTTGTTAAGGTTCATTCAAACTAGGTGAGCATTATTGTGCTGTCAAATGAGGCAAAAATCTCAGCAGGGTGGAAGGCCTGGGTTTGTGTACATTTCCACACAAACAATTCGGATGTGTTACGTTTGAAGTGGAAATAATAGTCTAGGAAAGATCTGAAAAATTAGCAACAGTTATATACCTAAAAGGCAGAAAGAAGGAACTCAGCCTATGGTCTCCTGGGGCTGGAGACATCAGTTTCTTCTGCATCCCTACAGTGTTCCCCCCCCCCCCCACCGTGAGCAGGCACTGAGCACCAGCATGGCTCATGGCACTGCACTATGGATGGAGCAAAGTCCTCCTGTCCAGATCTTGCAGACACCCTGCTGACTCCTCACATCCTCAGCACTAGCTGTCATGGTGACATCCATGCTTACAGTGTGGGCAATATTATTGGCCCTTTGCTTGGGAAATGGACAGGATGTAGACAAGGGATGGTCCTTAGAAACACCTGCCTGTAAGCCCAGCAGACTAAGTAGAGACATAAAAAGCACATCTGCTACCAAAGCTTCAGAAGTTATTCGTTGTTTTTTTTTCCTTCTTTATTATTGTCATTTCTGGAAATGTGCTTTTCAACATGAGCATTTCTTGAGGCAAGTGAAACAACTGCCAGGTTATGAACTAAGGTAAGATCCTGACCTCCAAAACACTAGGGAGCTCTTCCTTTCCTCCTGTATCCCCACTTCTCCCTGCAGCTCTTGGTTGGATCCATCCCATGGTTGGATCATTCATAGTATGGGAGTGGTGGGTTCGGGGAGGCCTGACACTATTCATTTTGAGGGGTCTACCTTTTGCAGATAAACTGAGCTTTCCTGAGACTACTTTTCTGCCTCTTAAATTACCCCTCCTGCCTCAAAGGGAGGAAGCCTAGTGTTTGAGATCCCTAGACTCAGACTCCAGCAGCTTGCAGGAGGGTTGTGCTTAGTGCCCTGCACTCTCACAGTCTTCGTTGCCCACAAACCTCTCAGTTCCCCATCTGTAAAATAGGGAAAGCAGCACTTTCTTAAGTCCCAGAGGAGCTATGAAGGTGAAAAGCACTGAAGACTGCCTGGCATTCAGATGCTTTGCAGCTGGAGTATCGCAGATAGTTACGGCGCGGTAATATAAATGCAGTGATATATGTGTGTATACACACACACACACTCTAAAAGTGTTTGAGAGCATAAATTTGGTTTGAAATCTCGCCCTTGCCTTTAGGGTCTCTAACTACTGATTCCACCTAAAAATAAGCATTATTAAAGATGTCAGATCCCAAGCCAAGCCAGCGTAGAAGTATTTAACTTCCTGCATATCAGAGAATGCATTTTATTTTGGCTCACACAGGACAGTCTTTCTGACAAACGTATCAAACCGCTTCCGCCTGCTAATCACAGGGGGCAGGTCAGCCCGTTAGCGCAGCGCGCTGCACATCCCAGCGACAGGCACAGCCCTTCAATGAAGGCCAACTAGCAGTGATTCAAAAACTCAGCCATAAAAGCGGCTCTGATTTTTTTGGCTGAGACTTGAATGGGACACAATCGCATTCTTAATTCTAAGTATAGCACCACCTGCAGAAGAAGTTTTGCACTGAGGAAGCAGGTTGGGCGTTCTCAAAAGCACGTTATTTTTTGTACTTTTTTTCTGATGATGGAAGAGGATTTCATGGAACTTGATAAATATTTATTGAAAAAAATTCTTTTTTTTTATGAGGAAATCCAAAGCTTGCTAGGGAAGGACTTTCCTGGGATTTCAATTAATCCCACTTACAAAGTTAAAAACAGGCCCTTTGCAAAGAGCAGCCCAACAGCTCAAGACAGCCACAAAGCTCCCAGCACCTTCTGCTGTTAGCATCTGATAAAAAAACTCTGGGGATAATAAAATGCAAAGCAAATTGAAAAAAATGTTGTTTGTAACACTAAAAGGACTGTTTAGTTCCTCATGCTCTTAATACTTTTGTCTGGCATTGTTTGAACAACCATTTGAGGCTATTTGTATTTTATTGAGGCCACTCGACCTTTCCCAAGTCTGAAAGAGTTCTGCTCTCTATTCCCAAAGAGAGCACATAGGTGGTGGCAGTGGCAGTGCCACGGAGCCTCACAATGAGGCACTTCATTGAAGATGTGAATAAAATTGCTTCCATTTGAGCATCTTTTTGTGGGATCAGTGTCACGCAGATGAGGAGAATTCCCTTCTTGAGCAAACTTGCTTTTCCTTCTTTTCAAGCAGCTTACAGCAGATGTACATACAGGTAACAGCATTAAAAACATTACTCTGTGTAATTTACCCCTGCCTTCCTGAGAGCAGCATTGGACCCTCATTTGCCTAATTTTTGTTTATATTTGTTAGCTTACTCTGTAGTTTTCCCCACTGGTAGAAAATGGAAAAGCAGAGAGACGTAAGAGAATTGTCCTTTGGAGAACATGGCTCTGGAGTTATGGCTCCTCTGAGGGCGTGCGTGGAGTCCTATAAAACTTGCCATAGTCTCACAGGCTACTGGAAATGTTACTTACAGGCACAAATAACATGAACGGAATCCACTGAGAGCAAGTTATTCCTTCTTTCCCCTCTTTTCACTTCAAGAAAATAAGGTGAAGAAGAAACAAACGTAACAATGAAGAGAATAAAAATTAGGATGAAATAGGAGATCCTCTAAGAAAAACTTCTTTCTGCTCCAGTTTGACAGAGCCATTCGTTTGGACCAGACTGGGAGCCTGGGCCTGCTGACTATGGAGGAATGGGAACCTCCTCTCTGAGGAAATATTTTCCTGGGAGACACTTAGGGCCTCTGCACAGAGATGAGCACAGTTTATATCATGCCGCGACAGGGGATCCCTGTTATAGCCACCTGCTCCATAACTAACTTGCAGTCCCCCTGCTAATTAAAAGCTGTTGCTTCAGATCCGCCCAATGAGCTGTTCCCAGGCTGGCACAAGTGGGAGAGAGCGTTTGATTTCACTGCAGATGAAGCATATTTATGGTGTGGGGCTTTGTCTGCTAGAAGAGAAGTCACCAGGGAAATAAAGGATGGATGACTGAGAGCCGCCATCAACAGGTTTGGCATCGGCTCGCTCTGCCCCTGCTCCTGCTCCCACTGCCCAAGGAAATTTCACTGTCCCCACATCCCAGCCTTGAATCCTGCACCACATCCAACCCAGATGACAGCACAACCAGGGCTTGAAGCCTGCCCCATGTCTGATCATTTGCTGATAATTCCTATTTAGTTTAAATCAACATACTGATTGTATCAGCCATAAAGCTTTATGGAGGTTAGTTTATTCCCCCCTTCAAATGGACTGTTCTTCTCTGTCATAAAGTTAATTTTATAGCCTTTGTTCATTTTCCTAATCTGCAAATTACATCCTCCTGTACTCTGATTACTTACTATTGGAAAAACAGACCTTCTATATTTCCCCTCTGCTTCTAGTTTAAATATTCTTTACATTATCTTGATGACCTTAATCTCTTTTTTCCCCCACTGGCCTTTCAAGGAAGCAGCAAACGTACCAGCAACACGAAGTGTGGCAGCCAGAAAAAACAAACTCAGCTTCTGCTCTCTGCTCCGTCCATCAGAATACCCTCCCTTTTTCTTTCCTTCTTTTTCTTTCTTTTTCCCCCCCCCTTTCCTCTCCTTCTTCCTCTGACAGCAAAGATTTGGGGAAATAAATGGAACTGTAGCAGGGAGGATTTTGTGTCCTCGTAGAAATCCTTCATTTCCTATTAGGAAGGAAGGCAGTTTAATATACTGGGAAACAAGGTACTAACATACCAGAAACTGGCCACTGAATATTGCAATGAGCAGGTCATTTCCCATTTCAAATTACCTTCATTTTGCAAGGTGTGTTGATGCACATGCTCATATTACTACTTCAAATAGCCACAACCCAGCAGAAGCACATGCAGCACTAGGAGTGAGGAACATCTCACAGGAATCCACGTAGAGTTATAGGTTTGAAGGGACCTCTGGAGATCATCTAGTCCAACCCTCTGCTAAAGCCGGGCACCACTGAAAAGAGCTTGGCACCATCTTCTTGACAACCACCCTTTAGATACTTATAAGCACTGATAAGATCCCGTTACAATCTTCTCCAGATTGAACAGTCCCAGGTCCCTCAGCCTTTCCTTGTACAGGAGATGCTCCATGCCCCTCATCATCTTTGTGGTCCTCCAGCAGTTTCCTGCCTTTCTTTCTTGAACTGGGGAGCCCAGAATTGAGCGCAATATTCCAGATGTGGCCTCACCAGAGTTGAGTAGAGAGGGAGGATCACCTCCCTCAGCCTTCTGCCTTTGCTCTTTTTGATGCACACAACCAATCTGTGTCCACCAGGACACCCAGGTCCTTCTCTGCAGAGCTCCTTTCCAGCAGGTCAGCCTTTAGCCGGTACTGATGCATGCAGTATGCATTCACCTCTGGGCACCACCTAAGACCTGCCCAAACTTCAAAAATTAGGCACAAGGATGTTTCAGATTGCTCCATGTCCTAATGCTACATCTGTTCACTGCCCAAACATTCCTAAAACAGATTCTGAGCTCTGAAGCCATACCAGCAAGCTTGGAGAAGGAATCCCCAAGGAAAGAAAACTAATAGATGCTGCTGTATGCAAGGCAAAAAGGTTATACAAGAGGGAATGAGAGATCTGCCAGCCCACCTGAGCACATAAGAGTGGTTCCTTCCTCAAGGCCTGGTTTTCCCTCACTGTGTGATATTCTCCACTTGTGGCTTTCAACCTTGTTCTCATTACAAATCCTTAAAAATAAATTAGGACAGGGCTGCATGTAAGCTGACTTGTTGTAGACTTTTTTTTCCTCAATTTCCTTTGCAAATCCCTTCGAAAGATCCTGTGAATTCCACGGGATTCAACAGACCGTGCTTTGAATGTCACAATACAGCTCCCACCCTCTGTATTAAACATGGATACTCTTTAGAGGCTACAAATTGTGAAAAAGGAGCTGCTGTACCTCTTAGCATCAAAGCAAAGCACCCTGGATGGAGCATGTCCTGTGAAGCTCCAAATGCTGTAACAAATATTTTCCTTTGATGGAGACACTCACACCCTTGCAGATGGAACTTACTGGGACCTGACCTTCCTAACCACAGCTCCCAGCCATAGGGATTGCCCTGGATGAGGCCAGGCCAGTCCATAGCAACACACAGCCTGGTGAGAAGCCCCTGGAGAATGTGAGGGCCAGAAACCATGCACCTGCTAGGTGAGAGTTTACCTGTGCTTCACTGCTGTCTTCTTCCACTCTCACCCAGCTCCTACTGCAGCTCTGCAATCTCCCTCCAGCTGCACTGCCCAAGGCCACCTCTGCTCTTGTGTCCTCTGTGCTCCTACAGGCTGTCCCCCTTGGGCTCATTTCTCTTCCTCTTCTAAATCCCCTCCATTCTCTCCTCTATCCTATTCTTCTCCCATCTTCTCTTCTTTTTCCAGTTCCATTCAGTTTCTTTTCACTTTGGATCCCTCTCTTGCTTCCCACTCTCTTGTGCATCACTCCCCCCAATTAATGTAACCCTCTTCCGCTGCCCCCCCCCCCCCCCCCCCCCCCCCTCCTTTGCTGCCTTCTCTTTGCCAGAGTAATACATTGAGAGCTGCCATTCACCGTCCTCATTTGCCATGCAAACGGCAGGACTGCTCATGTGGCCCTCACTTGCAAACAGCAGCTCCAGCCGGAAAAATAAGACACCAATTAATTCTAGCAGCCAACTTTCTGTTTAAAAACCTTACATTATTTCACATTAAAGACTGGCAGTTTATGTCTGCCTGCAAACCGCCCGGTGCCAGGAACGTATTTATAGAAGGACTTATGGAAGGAAGGGTTTGGAGTTTTTTTTCCCCCTAGTAAACACAGAGATAGGGGGATTGTTTCATTTCAAATGCATGTGCAAATTCTCCAGGGCGCAGCTCGAGGCCAGAGCAGGAATGGGTCTTTATTTGTAAGCTGTTACTCTTGGCAAGTCTGCAAAATGTTTTCCCCCAAATGCATTTTACTCTCATAATTACCGCACGGTGGGTTTATATCAAATCCCTATAACTTCAGCTGTGTGACACAACCTACTGAAACCCAGCCGGAGCCCGTGGGCACGTTCGGGGTGCCGGGGTGCCGCTGCGGGCTGCGCGCCGGCTACGGGGCCGTTCCTGGGCTGCCAGCGCCATCTAGCCGGCCCCGCGGAGCCGCCGGCTGCCCGAAAGCCTCCCTCGCACCTCACAGGCCGAGGTTTGACCTTCCTGCCCGCTAAAATCGCCAAGCAGGGCGTCTCCAAAAGGATGAATCCGGAGCAAGAGCGCATGGCCCCACTCCATCCCCCCGGCACTGCCGTCGCGCCACGCGGGACGGGCCGCACGTTGCCCCTCTGCCCCTCTTCCAGCGGCTCTGCTCCAGTGGCCGTGGCTTTGGCAGAGCTGCTTGGATGCAGAGACAGGTTTCACGCTGTGTCTCCTTTTTTTTTCCCCCTTCCCGAGTGGCTACAGGCACACAGGAGCCACCAGATTGGTCGGTGCTATGGGGCCATCTGGTTCGGTAGTTGGTTGTGACAAATGCCCGGTGCATACTGCAGAAAAGGGAAGGGCAAGAAATGTCACAGGAGGCATTTATTCGAAGAAGAATAAAACCAGCTTGCATTTGCACAACATTTTGCTTGACCACCACCATCCAGCAGATGAGCTGTGTCCTCGGTGAGGGCAAGGCAATGAAGCGACCTGCAAATTGCTCTGTAGCAGGGTCTGTTGTGACAGGACAAGGAGAAATGGTTTCAACCTAAAGAAGGAAGATTTAGATCAAATATAAGGAAAGAGTTTTTTACAATAAAAGCAGTGAGGCAGTGGCACAGGTTGCCCAGAGAGGTGGTGGTGCCTCATCCCTGCAGACAGCCAAGGTCAGGCTGGAGGTGCTCTGAGCACTGATGGAGCTGTGGGTGTCCCTGTTCACTGCAGGGGAGTTGCATCAGATGGCCTTTAAGAGTCTCTTCCAACTCAAATGATTCTAAGATTCTATGAAATAGTTTCAAACACGAGCAGAGCCATCCCTCACTGCAGACAGCGAAGTCGTCATTTAGTAGGGTGGGTGCTGGATTGGGCCCAGAGTGAACTCAACTGAGTATTTCATCATCCTTTTGCAGACAAACACCAAAGGGAAAAACGCAGGGGAGAGGGAAGATTTCATTAAAAGAAATTTCAGGTTTACCCAAGTTGCGGAGCCTTGCCAGCTTTCAGGAGAGCCACAAAAATTCACTTCGTTATTTCAATTACTGAATAACCATTTTCTAAAGGCTCACCTCTAAAATTAATTACATTTAAAAACAAAACAAAAAACCCGTGAAGCAGTTCTTCAAGTAATGTTATCCATTTCATGCCCCAGCACTCTGGCACTCATATGAAGATGGGAGCCGGTACCGCAGAGTTCCAGTTTGTCTCAGGATTCTGTGTGGTTTCAGGAGAAAAGCCAACATGGTGGCTGGTCCTCTCACTGGGTACATGGCAGAAGAACATCCCAGAACCATAGAGAGCAGGGCTCCCATCCACAGATGGGAACACTCCTCTCCTTGTGCACCATTGCCTTGGGACTGCTTAAGCACTGCAGTGAAAGGGCAGTGGAAGTGCCTTTCACAGATGTCCATGTTTGCCCACTGCCTTTCTTGTCTCATGACTACAACGAGGTCTTAACGGTGTAGTGGAGCAAGTTAACTGGTCTGACCTCCCCTGCTTCAGGCAGCATTTATCAGCAGAGCCATTTCCAAGCTGGGTTTTGCCATTAAAGGAAAGTGAATCTAACATGATTCCTTGAGCCATCCCTCACCTGAAATGAAAGTGATCTGGGCTCAGCTGATGTGGCTGATACCATTCCCTGGGTCACTAATAGAGCACTGAGGTGGACCGTCTAGAATATCTGCTCTGCTTGATTCCATTATAAACCAGGTCACTAACCAGTGCAGATCATGGACTGCCTGGAGAGTGGAACAGGACATTTCACCACTGCTTGTCATGCTGGAGGTACAATGTCTCTTACACCTCACAGCTGCAATTCATGCTGACTTGTGTGCACACAGCTAATATCCAGCATGAAAAGTCCTTTCCAAAGTTGAAACTTTGGAACCCTTGGAAACTGAAGTTCTTGCAGCAAGGAAATTTGTGTCTGTGCCTCTCCCACCTCCTTGAAGAGCCCCGCTGTCTGCAGCACAGAGTCCTTTGAAGCTCTCACCATCAGCCTTGGAAACAAAGCACACTCACTGTTTCTTTCCTGAGATGCATGCTGACCTCTTCTCTCACATAACATAAAACTTTCACACTTTAACTTCTCTCTGTTTCTTAAAGTAACACTTGGAAACACAAACCACTCAACACCTCTGGAGCCAGGATGCTTGGCTGAAGCCACGCTGCTGCTATTAAGGCTGAGCTCTATGGGGCAGCAGGGCAGTGGGGATTTGGGGTGAATGCAGACAAGGGCATCTTGCTAGGCAGTGCAATCCATGGCTCAATGGCACTGGCCACTGCTGCTTCTCCCAGACACCTTCTATATCACTGCAGTCAGGATTTTCCCTTCCTCTATGCTTCTGATTCCTCTCCATCACCTTTCCTATCCCTTTGCCCATCATTCTTCTCAAGAGAAGTTCCACCTGTGGAGCTGAATGTGGCATTTGCTGAGTGGAGAGAGCGTAAATGGAGAAAATCTTGGAGACCAAGCGTCCTCAGGTGTCAAACTTACCAGCAGGAGAAATGGGACTGACCTCAGGCTCCACTGGGCTGTAATCAAAGCACCGCTGCCACAGAACTCAACCTGCCACAGAAGATTCTTTCACAGTGTAGAAAATGCCATCCACATTTAATTCTGGAGGAAACACCAGTGAAAACATCCGCTGCTGTATATTTCTGCTTCCCAGCATTTCTCAGGATACTCCACAAGCCACGTCGTTAGAATGTCATAAAGCTAAGTGGGAAGGGATTCCCTTGCACATCACAGAGTGACTGCTTTGTTGGTGGGGCAGATGGAGATGCTCCAACTCCCCTGTGTTGCTGCTTTGTGGCAGGGTCAGGGAGCTGCCATCTGCACACACACACACACACAGCGTGCACACAAGGAGCTGGATATTGATTCCTGAAAAGCATTGCATCACTTCTGTTTTTCCCATCGCCCCGTGAAGCCTGAACTCTAGCTCAGATCCCAGAACAGCAGCCATTACCAGCATTTCTTCTCAAAGTGAAAGCAGTTTTGTTCTGAAAAGAAACTCTAGAGAAGGTATTACTGGGTTCCACATTTACAGTATCTAGGTGACTTAGTTTGCACATAAAATATTGCCTTTTTCATTACAAATTAAACCTGAGATCTGAAAGTGATGCTGTGTTCTTTTCATTGCCACCAGGAATAAAGACTGCAACTGCAGCCCTGCTAGTTGTTCTGTCAATTACAGCAAATTAATTTGCTTGTATTTATTTATCACTGCACTACCAAAAGTGCACTCAGAGCAATGCAGTGCACCAATAAAGACAGCCTTCGCTCTGGGAACTTGGCAGCTTTGTTTTGGTGTGCACAAGAGCTGCTGTATCTCCTGAGCTTCTTCTGTTGAACCTACAGGGAAAGCAAAGGAGGGCAGGGCTGATCCAGCACTAACCAAGGTGAGAGCTGCCCTCTGCCAGAGAGGATCTGATTGTGAAAGACAGCGAAGTCTGGGAAAGTGTTGGTTTTTATAAAATACTGTATATGCTGTAGTGCCATGATTTTATGTGGGCAGAAGATAGAATTATAAGCAACCTTTAGTCAAGTGAGCTTCTTCCTCCTATTGTAATTGTGCAAGCCCTACTAGATGAGGTCAGGTGAAGAGTATACAAAGCCAGTTAATATAATAATGACACGTGATTGTGTGCAGTGTGGCCGGCAATTGCACACTACACAGGAGCATTAGTGGTCACTGCATTTGATAACTCACTGTGACTCCTCTTATTTTCCCCCATGTAGGAAGAAAGAAAACAGAATAATATACTTCTCCATGGCTCCCCATATTTTACAGATATTGTCATTAAAGAAATGTAATTTTCTATTCCATTCTCGACAGACTGTTCTTTTGCATAAAATATTCTCCTGTGCTCTGCCCCTTCCTCCCTACAGCTCAGCTCCCAGAAGGCATTGGTCCCCTTTAGAACAACCTCTGTAGGAACAAGGCTCTCCAATTCACCTCAAATTCAGGGATATCAAGTCTGACAGCTCCACAAGCTGAACTCCTGCTCTAAAATGCCCTCTACTCTTCAGTTTCCCAGTGGCTAAACTCTTCATTGAGAAGTTCTGGTTGTTTGCATAGTAGGAAACAGTCAGGATCTGGCAAGTAGAACATTTATGTAAATATCTTTCCACTATAACGTAGGTGGATATGTATAAATGCATAAAGCCTCATGGATCAACATTTCATCATGTATAATACCAAAGAAATCATTCATCTACTTACAATAAAGCTATTCTCAAAAAAGAGCTGGTCTTTTTATAGTGGTTGGAATATTTTGCATACAATGTCCTTAATAAAAAAGTCACTACTTTCACCAAAACCAAAATTTGTCCTTAAAAATTGTTACCCTAATAAACATATTTCATTTTCCTTGGCATTCCCTGGGTCTGTCTCTCCTGGTAACGTTACTAAGGATTTGATCAGAATATTTCAAACTATTTTAAAATCTGTTTTCTAAACACTCTCTTTTACTGTTAATTCTACTAAGAGAAAAAATTAAAAAAGAGAGAGAGAGAGAGAAACTTTAAAAAGAATTCTGGAAAAGGACTGTTGTTTTTTTTCTTTTAATGTGTTGCAGACAAATATTTTTAAAGAGAGAGAGTATAAAATGGGTATAAATCCAGTACCACAAAACAGACAAGATAAATCTCTCTATATTGTTTTCTTAAAATGGCTTCTTTAATTTTGAGGAGCTCTCTTCATGTTTGTGTCTGGAGAAAGCATGATTTGTTAGGACTTTTCAGATCACCTCTCATTTCGGATGCTATTGCATTTTACAATGCCAAGGCTTAGCTCGATTATGGAAGCTGAGAGAACACAAGCACATTCATACAATATTTGTGTTTATTTTAGTGCACATTATAGGTGTGCACATAGAAGAACATTCCATGGAAAATGTATTCCTATAAAACATAACTGTATAATCTACTATATATAAAGTAACGCTTACTCATGGATAATTGTATATAGGAATGACAGAGGCAAAAACCTTCATCTCTGTGCAATGCTGTTAGCGAAGGCTCTGCAAATGAAAGTTCAATACAGCCATCCTGCTGGAGCACAGCACACATCTTATTGCACTGGTGGCTCTTGCAAGGAAGGTATGAAAGTCTCAGTCTTTCATAAGAAGGCTGCATGGAATTGAGGATTGTATGGTTCTGGAGAGACTTAATGTATAATATCAGAAATTGCTAGACATTTGAAGACAGAAATGTCTTTCTCCTTTAAGCATTGCATCCTAAGTGTCAGCCAGAAATGATTTATACGTGCTCATCCTTATTATGGACTGCACATAATAAGGGCATGATAGAAATCGTATCTGCATAGATTCAGGCAGTTCCAAGAGATCTGCTGCCAGTTTTGTTTGACAAGACACTCAATCAAGTGGAGAGGTTCAAAATATTTCAGGAGGATCCTTCTGCATTTTTAAGGCCCAATATTTGTATTCACTTAGCAGAAATCCTAAATGAGAGCAGCATGAGTTTATATTCATCCTAAGTTGCATTCTCCAAAGAGGAAAATATTTTGAGCTTCTTTACCAACATTTTAAAATAAACACTTTATTCATTTCATCATTTCAATATGGTCCAAACACATTCCTGTTTCTTTTTCTCTCCCTTGAAAAAATGTGAAATGGGATAATAAATACTGCCTTGGAAAATGGATCTTGGGACATATTTTATACATTATTCTATTAGATGGGCAGAGGGTGTTCCGTTATGCTACTTAATGCCTCTACATCTCTCTACAAATCCTACCTGATCTTTGAAGTGCAGGTCGTTTTCCAAAGAAGCAGATGCATGAAGAAGAAAAGAGAAGAAAAGAGCACTTGAGAGAATTTTATACAGAGAAGAATTACGGTGATGGGAATTGACATTCCTCAGAGTGCCTCACAATTTCCATGGAATGTTCCACTGCTCCTATTGAGGCCCAGTTCCTCCCAAGTTGAGCAAACACATCCCAGTCAATAAAACTACTCACATGAGTGAAGCTTCACAGGCTTTTGGTGGACAAAACGAGAGTGCAGTTCTTGTCCTAAAAAGACAAAAGTAACTCAGCCTGAGGGCTTGGTTTTACTGTCTCTCATAGTGTTAAACCTCCCTCCACCCACTGCCCCATGTCTTGAAAATCTGTGGACACAAATCACTAAGCTGCACATAGAAAAGCTCATGCTCCAAGACAAGTTCATGCAGCACAAAGTGCCTCGTGTGCAGGCCAAGAGGCTGCACCATTGCAAAGTGCTGGGAAGCAAAACATTTGTTCTTCCAGCACTTACTGCACCGACAGCTTGATAAAATGGTTCAAGGCGTAATGTTCAAACAGAGAGAGAAAAAAAAATTAAACATGTAATAATAAAGTTAAATGTAACTGTTTTAAAGTATAATTCTTTGGAGAGCTCAGTTTTATGTTAGGCCGACATTTGAAGTAGCACTAGTCGTTATTAACGGGAAGCACAGATAGAGGAGATTTAAATCACTAAAGTAATAAAATCTGAACGAGGTCTAGCACCTTGAAAGGCTCTTGGAGAGAAGATTGCATACAAATGCAATTAAAACGATGCTTATAAAATACTAAGATGTTAATTGGGTTTAGTCCCAGAAGCCCCAGCAGTACAGTATGTCAGAAGTTAGCTGGTTTGAAGTTTAAAAAGAGTGGTTTAATTTGTACACCTTGTCCTAATTACGAAGCTTTCTGCAGCCTGTGTATCGGCATGGTTTATTGTAGCTTAGAGCTTTGTAAAACAAACACACACCAGTTAATTGGGTTATTGCAATGGAAAATTGGGCTGCAGAACTGAAACCTTCCTTGCTCGTGTTTTTTTACAGCTTGTAATGAACGCTCCAGCAATGTCAGGATAGACTGATTTGTAAGGTGTGCAGTTTACAACTTGGTTATACCGCTGCTCTGAAAAATAGGTGATACAGTGAAAACAAAGACTAGCACGATATAATGTTGCTGAGCTGGTGGGTTGAAGCCCCAGCTGGCTTATTTATATCTTTCAATCCCCCCAAATACTCCAACAGGTCTGAACTCTGCATTCCCACATTTGGGAAAGGACCGTAATATGCAAGGAGAGAATACCCCAGTTGTTCGAGGAGCCCATGGAGGCTGTGAGCACCTGCTGGGGGTCCTGTGAGGTCGTGTGTTTTTTCTCATAATCAGTAAATAAATACTTAGAATAAGAACAGAGTAGTACCAAAAAAAAAACAAACAAAAAAAAGGCAGGATGGGAGATGTTACTGTACACAGTATTGGAACAGGCTGCCCAAGGAGGTGGTGGAGTCGCAGTCCCTGGAGCTGTTCAAGAAAAGTGTGGATGTGGCACTGAGGAACGCGGTCAGTGGGCATGGTGGGGATGGGCTGATGGTTGGACTGGATGATCTTAGCAGTCTTTTCCATCCTTAATGATTCTATGATGCTAAGTCCTGTCCAGGACCACTCTTAAGAGTTCATTTGTGCCTTTCAGATGATTCTCATTTCTTCCCTCCTGTCTTGCTTCAGACTTCGTGGAATTGTGGTCTCAGAGTACAGTCCGGCAAAGTCCCTGTCTAGGTCATGAAACCGCCTGTGTGTGGCTTGTTTTTTGTGAAACAGGCACTGAGCCTGACAGCATGACCCTCATATCCTCCTCCCTGCTATGGCTCTGTCAGATCCCAAGAACTGTGAGCCCCCAAAAGCTGCAGAGGATAATGTGACAAGTTGGCATGACTAAGAAGTTCCTCAATGTGGAAACTTACTCCAGAAAAAGTATTTTCTCCCCCATCTCCCTGGTACAGTGCACTTTTCAGTCACTTTATGAGGGGCTTCTATTGAGTAGCTGTGAGCTGCCCAGTGTGTGTGGGTTTGGAGCTGTGCATTGTGGTGCAGGCTAGGACGTAAGAGAGGTAATACAATGTGTGACCAGTCCTACACTGAGCAGCCTACAGAACATGGGAAGGAATGTCCCTTTGCACACCAATATCACATTTGTATGATTTATGTGGTTATGGGCACAGTTGGCCAGTTAAGTACTAACTGAGAACGCTGAGAACGAGGAATGATCATGCAATCAGAAATGCTAACTTGTTTGCATTTAAGGTGGCATGACTAGCATCAACAGACCACGTACCTATACCTATCTATATCAGTAGATCACAATCTTATCTTCTGCAGCCTTGATACATCGGATGCCTAGAAATGTGTAACAGTATGCACCTATGTAGATTAAACTCTTAGTACACATGGGGAATTGATATTTTTTCTTCATTGTTCCCACTGATAATATTTGATAGAAATCAGTGTGGTCCCTGCTTGCCCCTGTCCACCTGCCCCAGAGAGCAACCGATCCACACAGCTAAATATCACTTCCCTCAGAGGTTTAGAAAGTCCTGCATTTTCCAGTCATGAGCAGTTGCCACCCCAATTGCTGCATTTACTTGCTACTTAAGAGACTCAGGGCATAATCTCACCTCATTGAGGAGAGGATTTACATACATACTTGCCATTAGCATTTATAGGCAATACACATATAACTCAGGCCAACACAGAGTGAAAATATAATTATCATAACCATTGCCACATTGCACAAGGCTTGGGCCATTCTGAGGCAAAGGTCTAATTAGCTCTAAGCTGCAGAAGATTTGCATGTAGTAGTTTCTTTTTGACTTAGTGCTCAGTGCTTGGTCTGAATATTCAAAGATATTGTTTCTTATTAAAGTAATTTCTTCATGGCCCACTGTGTCACGTCAAAACTCCCCTATCTTAGTGAGTTTTTGTAAAGGTACTTTAAGAGCAATAAGGTATGTTTTTAGCCTGTTCTGTTGATCCTTCTGTTCTTGCTTCATTGTTTTTAAATGCAAAAGACTGATTCTGCAGTAGTAGGTTTTATTTTTTATTTACCAGAATTTGCCAGCAGTAAAGTTATATAACACTAAAAGGAGACTTACATGCACTGTTTCCAAATAAATGCTTTTTGTGTGTGCTGAATTCACTTTAAAAGTTTATGATCTTTGCAAAAGTGGTAACTCAAGTCTGTATCACATGCATCTGCCAGCTTTCATTGGGTGCAATTGGCAATCAACATATTTCGTTCCCAGATTCCTCTTGTACTTCAGAAGCTCACCTACATTGGGAACAATCACACTTGGCTTCCTATGCAGACAAAGATGAGACAGATGTACCACGAGGACACAATTAGGATTTTAGACAGAGTGAATGAAGCTCAAGAGGGTCTTATTTCTCTTTACTGAGATGAGAAATTTATCCCACCTTATCTTAGGGACCTAGCAGATGCACCTAGAATCCTCTTTATGGAGTATTGATTTTAGGATGCTAGATCCATAACAGTCCAGAGGTAAAAGGCCATGTCTGTAGGAGCACATATCACAGAATAATTTCTTTTAAAGGATCGCTGAGAGACAAGTGACTGTAAACTTGTGTTTTTTTTACAGCAGGCCAATTCCCAAGGTCCTTCTTTAGTTTCATTCTCCTCCATAGAATAAAGGGTTTAGTGGATATAGGATGAATAAGAAATAATGAGCCAAGTCCTCAAGGTTTGGACCTTCCTCTGCTTAGAGCCAGAATGCAACCGCCTGTATTCAGCAGCTCAGCTCAAGTGGGCTGCGCATTATGCTGAGTGCTCCCAGACCACTTGAACTCTGAAGTGCTCCTCCAACCTCAACTACAGTCATTGGCTCAAGAGCCTGCAAACAAGGTAAACTCCTGGGTTTGATGTAGGGGTGTCTGGCACTCCTGAGGGTTCCTCTTTGCATGGCAGATAAGTTGGTAATATGGAAAGCACCTGCCAAAAGGGAGATCCCACTCCATCCCACTTCAGTCTATATCTACGGCCGTAAACCTCTGCCGTCCCCTGCCTGGTGGATCTGTTCATCACATCATCACTGGGCAGCCAGGCAGCTGCTGGACATACAAAATAATTTTTTGGCTGGAGCAGCCACTTTAATCAACTCACTCTGTAGAGAAATAATTTGTAGTTCTGCTCCAAAGGGGAATTTTTACATATGGCAGGAATCAGACTGCTTGTTGGGTGCAGCTCAGAGCTGTGCAGTGAAGCATAAAAACTCACACTTAGGTTGTCAAGTCTGGGGTAGAAAAAAGGAGGGAGGTGCTAAGTATGATACATGCAGAGTTAACTGTCACATTATTGGAGGGTTTCAAGTAAGATACAAATGGATGAAGAAAAATTTATAGAAAGGTACCAGGAATCAAGTAGGCATTCATAGAGTGGATCTTTAACTCTGTTTCATTCCAACATTTTAAGTGTTCAGAAAGTACATCTGTGTGGTACTGCAGAAGCTCCAAGGAAAACCCTGAGCAAAGTATGGCTTGTTTATCATTCTGTACCACTCTGACATCCAAATACAAACATCACTGAATTTCATTTTGACATTTATATGAAGTCTTTGACCAACAGTTCTTCTCCTGGGGAACTGCAACAGCTTGACAGGGAGGATGCAGCTATAGTCACCCTGGGAGTGTGCAAGATCTGGGGAAATGGGATCCACTTGAGAGAGTGGGAGATGATGAAAACCACTATTCTAAATATATTGCTGGCTACATGTGGAACATGGTCATTTTAATAAAAACAAGGAGCCCCAAAGAACAGTTCTCACTACTGAATCCAAGAAAACTGAGACATGCCTTGTGCATGCTCCCTAGGCATGGACCCATCTCTGGAGAGAAAGGAAAGAAATCACCATCTCCCTTTCCTTCCTGGGAGTGCTGGCAGACTCCATTGCACCAGTGATAAAACTAGCTAATCTGAACTCACAGAAAAATCCCCCTGCACTGGTCCCAGTGCCATTTCCATGACATCTGACTCCTTCAGAAAGGCATCGCAAGCCTGCTTTGTTCCTCTCTCTGCTCTGGTAGAAGGAGATAAGTGACACACTCCAACTTGCCGAGGGCTTTGGGAAAGTCATCTTGCTGGGGGAACTGTAGGAGAAGTCTCCCTGGGAATAGCGGCTTATATTTAACCTCTCCTAGATCATGTCAATGTGAATCTGGAGAGAACAGGTCTTTCATTTTTCTTCTTCAGTAAGCTACCATATGTACCTTATCCCCCACTTAGACTGTGAGATTGATGGCTAAATTGCTTAACCCTGGTGTTTTTAATTAATTAGGTCTACTTCATAGAAGGTTTAATACAGTAGTTTAATTTAGACTTTGCTCGGTGCATGATATAAAATCCAGATTTATTACTATTTTTTATCAATTTTTATTTTCATATGACTCAGTCACTCATATAAAAAGACTACTATATGTTATAGACTTTAAAAAGTGATTCCCTGTAGATATTGTAAAGTATAAGGTCTATTATATGACAGGAGTGTGTTTATTGCTAAGATTTGGTGCATTGTTCAGGAATCCATTGAAAGATGGTATACTAAAAGGATATTTTATACTGTGAAAAATGTAAGATAAAGTACTGATTCTTTTTAAATATCATGTTACAATGCTTTTCCATAATACCAAAGGGATAACTGCTGCTTTAGGAAACTCAACACAAAATGAAAAATACCTGGAATCTTTAAAGAATAAAAAAGACACAACAATTTGTTGATATTTGTTTCATAAAAGACCTGCAGAGCTGTAATCTGGTGAAATCCACTGCTACTCTTGGTTAATGAGCAATTTGTTAGTTAACAGATGTTGTTACTAACGTGAGAGGTACCTGGTTTATAACAGCAATACTTAATCATGGTGCAGGGTGGCATAAGAGCCAATGCAGTGGCACAGTGGCAACATGTAAGACCTGCCATGTGGCAGCACAAGGTAAAAGAGTCACATCTGTATGCTGGTGCAAGCATTTGTGCTCTGATGTGGGCAATTCTGGTTGAACTCTGCAGAATTCCAGCAAAAGTGACTTTAGAAGAATCTGTTATACTCGGTTGTGTAAATCTGGTCATAAGCACATAAAAAGTAAAAAAAGATCTTGAGGTACTGATGTGACTCAGGAATTGAGGTCGTATAAGTTCCTTACCTAGACAACAGACAAACTGATACGACCACTTCTGTGATGTGACATGACTCTGCCAGGGACGTTCAGAAAGTCTGAGAAAGTTTTTCTTTGACAGGACACTCAATTCCTAGAGCCTGGTTTTCAGGTAACTGCTTTTGCTGTTGAGCTTCTCCAGTTACATCCATGGTGCAGAGGGAAGAACTTGCTCACAGGCAGCAGCTTGTCTTCCTTAAAGCCTGCATAATACACACTGTCTGGTCCAGACCTTGAGCTCTCATCGAGGTTTAACTCACAGTCTTTCAGCTATTAAAGTTACTTCAAGGTAAGCAACCAACATCTTTATTCTCTTCCTTGAATTTTGGTCCAAACATCCTAGGCAGTTTGTTTCTTTTCTGAGGAAAATACATCAGGATATTGCTTTAACTTTTCTAACCTTCCCCCCTGCTCCCCCCCACCCCGAATGCTAAAGAAACACAAGGGCACTTAGGTCTCTTACTAGGAAAAAACAGAGAAACAGAGGGGAGTGAAGACACTGAGGAGCTCATACAAAGCCCTTCCTGTCCAGCTGTAATCATGCCTGCTGAAAGCATGATAACATGAAGTCTCTCAGGGCATGCCACGTGCAAAACCAAATAAATTCAAACAGCAAACAAATTCAAAAGCAAACAAGAACGTTTTAAGTGTAGCTGTGACTTTCCAGGTGAAGATTAAGGAACAGAAAATCTGAGGTTTTTTATACTAATTTTAATTCCTTTGAGGTCCACTCTGAAATACAAGCAGTGACCATACTATATAGGAAAACAATGCCTTGACACTGTGCCTGCAACCCCAGATATAAAATACTACCTAGGAAAACCTTAGGAAAGGAAATCAGGGCATTTCATGTCACTGCATTTGACATCATGAAGGGAGCAAATAGGAAGAGAGGATCTAACCCCCCTTGCTGCCCTTTATTTCCAGTTCACCAGACAGTTGTCCTTCCTGTGAGTATTATCTGTCTGACCTGAGCAGACCTTCAGCCAGATAACCTTCATCCTTGAGTCAGCCACTGCACAGGCTGTGCTAAAAGCAATGGCAGTTTAATGCAAGTTATTGATAAGCTGAAGATACCAGAGCGAGTGTTACACCCAGCAGCACTTCCGCAGCAGCTGCACAAGAGGCAGGGAGGACTTGGAGAGGAGCAGTAGCTCAGTACAGCCATCCTGGATTCCTCAGGGGAAAACAGCATAGGTGCCCGATGGTCAGTCCTTCCACTAAGGCAGTAGGTGTTAAGGATGTGAAAAAGCTCCAGATCTTCAGGTGAGCCTAAGATTGTCCCCTCTGTAAAGCAAGAAGAGTGGGGACAGAAGTGGGGGGTCTGATTCCAACTCTTCCCTAGGTAGTGTCGGCTCAAAGCAGGACTCCATAGATTTCTCATGTTAACACATGCATGGCAGTTGACAATAAAGGCCCAATCAATAATTTGTAGTTTGAAAAAAGCTCTTTTAGAAAAAACAAGAGCAGGTTAAAAGGTAAATTTGCAGCACAGATTCAAATCAACGTATTGACTCAGCTTTACAGATCCCCAGCCCAAAATGAATTCCACACAATAACTAAGCAGTTGCCTTCCAAAGGTGTTAAGCCTATTTGTGTTTTGTTTGTTTTGGAACGGCTAATAAAACAGCTTTAGATGATGTCAAACAGTGCTTAGGCCATCCAGAGACAGCTGCTCAGATAAACACTCAAATCCCAAACTGTGTTCTGTTTTATAAGACATCACAAGCTCTTTGCAAATCCACTTGTTACGTAGCTGTGAGCTAATGCAACTTCCTCACATCTGCCAGACCACTTTGGGCAGGTCAGAAGGCAGTAAGCTTGCTCACCAGTTCGAGCTTCTGCTATTGCTTCTTTTCTCCTAGAAAAATTACAGAACCTTATCATATCTTTCTGAATAGTAGCTTCAATATGACACCGGAGTCCCTGAGATCAGAAGCTGCCACTACTTCTTGCAGCATGAAATGGTAGCTAATTGTAAGCATGTACAAAGGCTAAGAGGACAACCTAACCTGCCTGAAGGCACTTCCCATCATTTGACCTAAGAAAATTGCCAGGAAAGTCTCTCACACAATTATTTCTCTACATTTTGTCCTTTTCTCTATTGTTTCCTTTGACCTGTAATTAAAATCTCTGTGACTTGAATTTTGCCTTCAGCCTTTTGTTTTCAGACGAACATATACTGCACTATTGGTATAATACAAGGAAAACACCATAGAGACTCTGAAGAGAGAATCATTCCAGGGCCTGTGGGATGAGAGAATGGCTCCAGTCCTTACCACTGTTACACTGGTATTAGGAGTAATTCCATTAAAGCCAAGGAAATCACTAGAGCTAAATGCTGAAAGTAGTCTGTGGTCCTACATTCAGCTCCAGTGACCATATGCAAAACTGAGAAATTAAGAAACTCTCACCAACCCTGTATGCCAAACAAAACAAAGGAAGTGCTTCAGAGTCTGGACACCTACTTTTTAAATCCCGAGTTCCCATTTAAACCAATCACTGGTAGAAATAGTGAAGGGGACATATCCTGGTCTTCTATCTATCTCTGCTGTGGATAAGAAAAAGAGAGGGATGGCAAGGAGCAGATGCTGAGTGGGTGCTGTGTCTCAGACAGCTAGACAGGGCTGAGCAAAGCTAATGTTCCAACTACAGCAATATTCTTATGGGCACAGAAGAAAAGCTTCCAGCAGAGTTGGAGGAGAAATATCTGTGGGTGTGCTTACTGCAAATGCTTGATTGTAACACAGCAACCTTAGACCTTCCTGAGAAGTCAAAGCTACAGTTCTGGGCATGACTTTCACTGTTTTCTTCTAGAGTGATCCATGTTGCAGGTTAGGAAAGATGGTTGGTTAATGGAGTTTTATACAGGTTCATGTCTCTGCCTTCACTTCAGGTGGCTTGAACAAATGCTTTAAAAAGTACAGAAGCAGCAGAGAGAAGAAAGTAAAAGACCAGTGTATCCTTTGTCCAAAGTAGTCTCTGTTCTATGACTTATCCAAAGTATGGATCAGAACTGGTAGGATTCCTCAGAGTTTCTGAAAACCAACACAGCTACATCCTTCTGAAATGTTGAAATTTTCAGAGAAGTTGAAAATTAAGGCTGATTTTTTGATGGCAATAATGGTTTCTTCAATGCAACATTATCATTTCCTTTTAATAAAGAAGACAGAAGGGATAACATGGCCAACACCAATCAAACCATTTACAATGGCCAAAAGAGATGGAGCTGAGGCCTTCAGGTACTACAAAGAACCCAAGTAGGGTAAGGAGAAAGATGACAAGATGTTGGATACAAGTGCAAAATTATTTCCTTTCCATTCGACATAACAATAGACCTACAGCTGACCTTGAAACTTCCAAAAGGTGCCCTTGTATTGAGGCCTGGAAACAGTAGAAACAGCAGAGGGCTTCTGATCTCTAGGAACTTCATTCACTCACTGAACTTTTGAGCTGTCATTTCCAATAAACTTGGCTGCAGATGAACCAGAACTTTTTTTTTTAAAGGAAAACTATTCATAGTTTGAAAAAAGAATTGTGGGGATTTTTTCCTTTGTCATTCCATTTGACGTCCAAAAAAACTACAATATCCTTGTGGAGTAGAAAGAGAAATAGATGGAAGAGGAAAAGAGGTAAGAATAATGTTACAATGAAACCACAAGCAATAGAAGAGGAAATGTTAAAGACCCCAAACCCAAAGAGAAAAATCAAGCTATGAGCATGTCTTTAAAGCAAGTGAGACCCAAATGTGCTTAGGGAAATTAAGTGATTCCCTATAGGAGCTACTTTATCATTTTAAAATGGGATGATAATGATTAGCAACCAACATATTAAATGAATATCTCTTTCTACAATCTAAAGTTTTAACTCATCTGTACCAGACTTGACTCCTAAACCTAAACAGTTCAGGAAGATGACCTGAGATGACAGCAGAGGATGACATACTATTGACTACAGTGAGGAAGCAGGAGGAACGATTGTGCCTATCAATTATTGAACAGAGAGAATGGAAGGATCCAGTGAATAACTAATACATAGAAGCTTCCACCTCTGTGCTCCAAACAGGCTTTGGTAGCCTAGACTTATAATATAATGAAGCTTTAATGTAGATAAATTTAGGGATAACATGATCAAATGGTTTCTCTTTAATTAAATAGTCATTAAAAACTTGTTTGCTGTCAATCTGATATAAAGCAATGTAATGTTTGAAGTACTAGGCAAATGTTCCCCACATCATTCTGAACAAGGAACATAGAATTAGGCAGTAATTACACCGAGGACTAAATCCCTGAGTCATTGAAAAGCTCCACAAAATACCTGGTGGCACTGCTAATGCAGCCAGTTAAGAAAATCTCAGCTGATGAATGGGAAGAGAAACAGTATAGCAATAAATTCCTCTGTCTACTCTGCAGTCAATAGATTTGTCTTGTACCACATTCCAGCTGGGTGTTTTTCACTTTGTACAGAGAATCAATGTAAAATTTAGGCTACATTGAAGTTTGCATATGCCAAAGCTTTCCAGTGTTTCCTGAGTATTTCCTAACCATTCCCACACGTTCTGAACATACTTTTTCATTTTCTAGCTGAGAAGGATTTTTAACTTGTTCCGATCCTGCTCCCACTTCCCATCATTTTGTGCCTGCTTTGCATCTTGTATATTGACCTTTCTGATGTAGCAGAGATTTACAAGCAGAACTACCTTGCTGAGGCCCTTTAGGTCCCAGAAATAGAAAGAACCTTGCCAGAGGTAGATGCATGCATGAAATGAGATAGCATATTGTACATCTGATAAAGCTTCCTTGACTTAGCTGCCTGAAAATCATTACCTGTGTCTATTTCTGTAACAGATATTGATCAAAAAAGTGCATGCTTCTTACTGGCTCTCAAAAAACAAAGTTTTAGCCAGATATGATCTGAACTGACGTGTCTACCAAAGTGGTGCTTTGCTACAAGAAAGAGAAGGAAAAAAAGCTCCCTGAAATGATCTATCATAAAACTGAATAAAC
This sequence comes from Perdix hodgsoniae, assembly GCA_035772895.1. NCBI lineage: Eukaryota > Metazoa > Chordata > Aves > Galliformes > Phasianidae > Perdix > Perdix hodgsoniae. Next base: position 6,797,474 of record JAPSGF010000035.1, on the reverse strand, counting down.
AGCAAATGGCAACAACAAATCTATTTTCTTTCACTCTTAGAACTACTTTTAGGGTTAGAGGTAGAATTTGCCTAATGATCTTTCTAACGAGGAAGTGAAACAAAGACATTCGGGCCTAGAGCTGAAACATGCTTCAGTATGATGGGATTAAGTCAGGGCAAAGCCACTGACTGCAGCGGTGTCACCTCAGCTTCCAGCCGCTGCACCCAGCAGTCCCTCGGCAGCAGCAGAGCTGGGGCAGCTGCCTTGGCTGCCTCAGAGGCAAACACGAATCTCAGGTCTCATTCGGCTGCGGAGGGGGAAGTTTTCTTTTACCAGTCTGCTGTGGTTGGCAGTGGTCGTTTTTAGAAAGGCTGCTGATGTTTGTATCCATCTTAGGTTTGCAAAAACAACGGCTTTAGCATGGGAAGGACCGGATCCGGTGCTCATTTGTCTTAGGGGAGGCCTTTTAGCGGATAATTTTGATCCAGAACTCAATAAGAATTAGAAAACGAAGAACAAGTCACGCCAGAAGATTGGAGATCAGAGGTTTTGCCTCTGGAACATCCCAGGTTACTAACAACACAGAGAGTTCCCTTCAGCATTATTAGATCAAATGCCAAAGTAACCACCACTCACCTGCGAGGTGCTCAGCACTTCCCGCTGCCTTTACAGTCACTGGGGAGAGGGCATCTGCAGGATCATGCCCACAAAGGGAGGCCATGGCCCCTTCCAGCTCCTGCACAAGGAGCAGAGGTCCTCAGTCACACCACAAACACTGCCAAAGCCTGAGCACAGGCAGACTGGTGTGAGGCCGTTGCCATACGGCTGCCTCACCGAACAGTTGGGATTTTAATAGGCTAGATATTGTCCCGGCGTTTGGTATTCATTGATAATAATAGAGATTATGTTTACTTAATGTATTTGCTATTTAGGCAGATGATTCATGTTAAGCCATAGGCATTCAGTGGCAAACATCATTAGTTCAAATTGTATGAGAGAAAGGCCCGGGAAGAGGAGGCACAATCTGGCCTCTATCATAAACAGCTGTGCTTCTAAATCACCATTCTCGGGTTGTTTCCTGTAGTTGTTGGTATATACTGTACACTGAAAATTAGGCCTCAAAAACACTTATTAAAAATTTATACAGCTTATGACAGGCTCTTTCAGAAACATAACCCTTAACTAATTCATGTTCACTTACCCTGCAGTTTTCTATTTATAATACTTTACAATTTCTGTGTATTTGTACTATAAATTATTCAATGACATGAAGGTTTTTATTTTGATGAGAGAATTTTTGATGAATTTGACAGAGTAATTACTTCAAATCCTGTTCTGGATCGCTATGAAAATATTTAATTTTATTTACTCCAATAAATAATTAAAATGTGTGAGTAGCAAGCGTACTCACAGTGCCTCATAGCCTGTGACTTCTGTTTGCTTCTCCCTAATTAAAATAGCAATGTTTATGTGTGTACTGATTTAAAATAATAATAAATTACCAGCTGGGGAGGGACATCTAAAGGAGGAGGCAGGAGATTCTTGTAGCAACAAGCACAGTCTTAAGGATAGGAAGAAATTGTTCCGGAGAAAGTGCTGTTAGATGAAGGCAATCAGGACGGAATCTCGACAAGGTGAATGTTACCCAACTGAAGATTATTCTTTTTGCAGATTTAAAAGTTTTGCAGATATAAAAGTTTAAAAAAGGGCCATTTTTTGACACGCTCCCAGGCAGATTCAGCAAATATTTTAAGCATGTGTTTAACTTGAACCTGTGATCTGTAGTTTCACATATTTCAAGAACATTCATGCTCAGATTTCAATTAAAGTATGTATTGAAGTGTTGTTCTGGCAACAGCCTAAGTCAATGATTAAATCAATGATTAAATTACATGTTGTGATTTGTGCTACATTGTCTCCTAATTCCCTGTGATTTAATCCAAAAACAAACACTTTTTGTCCCACTGAAGAAAGCACAAGTTGCAATGGTTGCTGGTCTGTAGGCCGTGATTCCCTATTTCCTCCACAGAATTTCCATAGGGTCAAATCTATTTTTAAATCTTATATGCAGTTTTACTGCTTACACATCACAGAGCTCAAAGACAGCAGAACTGTATGTATAAAAAGCAAAAGAAAAGCTCGAATCCTCAGACCCTCGATTGTTTTTTAGGTCACAAACAGGCACATATTAAAAGTTTCTAATTACATTGAAGCCATCAAGCATGCAAGTGCATAGTCATTATCATATAGTAACAGGTTAATTACCTCATTAGCTGGCTTTTTTGACATTAAAACTTGCTCATTATTGCCAGTGGTGATCTGGTTACCTATAGGTTGATAATTGAAAAAAAATTATAATTTCTTGACAAAATGACTATTTGAATTTCACAGGAACAGAGCGAAGAGGGATGAGACATTGGTTAAATAGCTGCAAGCAAAAGCAGAAATATTTTGCTTAGAAATAGTTTAGGAAATTATTTTTATGACTAAAAGAGGTAAATCACAGCTGATCCTGGCTGGCAGTGCAGGACAGAGCTCATTGGTGCCTCCGTTACAGGTAAAAATTCAGTCCTGGTCAGCAGACTATGGCTGAAATCAATGCCATCCACTGGCTGTTTACCACAGTATATGCAGACTGAGCAGGTGAGATCCCAGTCCAGTTCCCCCACGACAGGTGCTCCTATCCCCAGAAAACACTGACAGATCTGAAAAGAATGGCACGCTGGGTGGTGGACTCACAGTACGCTGTGGGAGGGGACAGGACCTGAATACTGTGCTTGTGAACTCTGCAGCCAAGACTTCGGGACCTGCCACTACCCCCAGTTACCTCATTACCTCAGTGGGCCCTAGCCATGTAAGCCAGGCACAAAGTGCCCCCTCCTGCACCCCAAGCACCTTTCACTGACACAGTTTGCAGGCTGAGCATCACATGAGGAGATTTTCATGTCCAGCACAGGATATGAGAAGCTACACAGAGCTCAGGTCGCAGTGCTGCACCATGGGGACTCACATCCAGCTCCCATATATAGATCAGCTGCTCTTTCTGTCTCTCGCAGCAATGACACACACACAAACACTGTGATTCCATCGTGAGCTCTGACGTGACTAGAAGTCATGGCTGGTAATAAATCCTTGCTGCTAGTACCCGGTTGGATTGCATGTCGGTGGGTTAATCCAATAGCAAACCCTAATAACATGACTTCCAGCTTGCTGCAAAAGCAATTTCTGTGCAGTGTGCCATATTCCAATGGCAGTGCCTCAAGTCGCAGCGAGTAACACGTTCTGTCACTGGCTGTTGTAAACATTCGGGCTGCTCGGTGTGCACTGTGCACAATTCGTCTGAGCAGAGACCTAAAATCTTACACCTGCCTGTTCCACTCAGTATCAAGCCTAAATAAAGCCTCAATGGCAGAAGCAAGCAGGGAACACAAAGCAGTTGTGACTGGTGCTCACAGCCAAATGCTGGGGAGAAGACATGAGTTTGGGGTTTTGCTTTTGCTTTTTGTGGAGATAGTGGAAGAAGCAGCAGAGGGGAAGGTCTGGCCCTGGAAAGGCACTGGGCACTGGCTAAGAACTCCCTGGGAATGGGAGAGGGGAAATTAGAGCCCGTTCTCCCAGTGCTGGGGAGATCCCAGCACTGACTTGGCTACAGGTTGAGGCACAACAAGACTTGGAGTTGAAGGAGGTCTGGGAGCTAAAAGGGGCACAGCGAGCCTCTCCACCCTTTTATTCCTGGCTACCATTGGTTTGTTTGTAACCTCAGGAGAGTCTTGTCAGCCAAAATGGTCTCACAATAGAAGCCAGAAGTTAATTTAAGGTAATGCAGCTGGTAAATAAGCATCTTCATTCTAAGGGTGATAGTATCAAAAAACGAAAGGAGAACGCAACACAATGCACTTTTTCTGTTGACATTTTTCTTGTATTCATTCAAAGACCTGGGTTTATAGGGTGCCAACCTTTGTGACCTGGGAAACAGTGCTTGGCATCTGGTTTTCCCTTCATCTTTCCCCTTTTGTTCAGGCAGGTTGGACTCAATGATCTCTGGAGGTCCCTTCCAGCCCCTACAATTCTGTGATTCTGTGATTCTTTTCCCTATTTTTAGCTAACACTGAAGATTTCATTTTTCCTTTTTAATGGAGCAATTGTTATTGACTTCCCGGTGCCTATGTTCACAGGGTAGGAAAATAACAAAATAAAATCGCCTGAACCTAAAAATAAAGAACCCAAAAAGCCCATGTAAAGGAGGGCTTTTATTTGGGCAGACTACTGCATATTAGGACGCTTGATACAGTGGTGGGCCTGTCTACATCCCACAGAACAAGTGACCTGGGGCAAAGTGCCTACTCGTCCCACCACTGTTGTGGAGCAAGGGATGCAATGCACACATTGTGGAGCTCATTCACAGATGTTAAGTTCTCCAAGACCAACTTCCAGTAAGAATTAGCTGGAGCTTAAAGACTTGCTTTGAAAGCTTAAAAAAGAAATGATGCTTGAAAATCACTGAGTTTAATAAATGCTCCTCAGTTTCAAGCCCTGTGTAGGATGTTCCAAAACCCACACCAATAAAACCCTGCCTGCAACAATTCCGAAAACTAATGTATATTTGCAATCGCTCAGCACTGCATTTAAATGTCTTCTCCCCTTTTCTGGTATATTATTACTATTTAGAAATCACTAAATGCTGGCTGCAAAGTAAACAGACGTCACCCTACTTCAACCCAAGGCCCTCAGTGTTCCTCTCTGAGAATGAGGGCATTAACTACATCAGCACACAAACGCTGCTGGAGGTTTACCACTAAAACAGTAAAGCAAATTTTAAATTGTGTTACAACAGGGAAGAAAAATCCTTTCTCCACAATCTTCTTGGGTGGGAAGCTGCATCAGTCATGCCATAAGGACAGGAGGAGCAAGCAGATTTTATTGGAAAATAAAGATGTGAGTAAATCTACTAAGATGAATATAAAATGCCTCTTTTGGTTTTAATTAGGAGTCACCTTTCTAGGTGACCAGGAATGAAACTTTTCTTTTAAGGGAACCACTTTGTACCTGACTTTTCACACAGAAAAGCATATGGCAGAAAATCAGGAAGTGGGGATTAAGGTACATTTTAACGGGCGGCATGTTCAGCCAGATGGCCTCTTCCCTGTTCCTCAAGTTCGGTATGCTTTTTCCCCTTCCAGAGTTATTTTGCTTGAATTCTTTCTCTCAAATAAAAAAAAAATCACTCCGTATTTTATGGTCTTTTAACGCATACTTTTCAGTCCACCTCACACACTTCCCAAAGCACAAGCTTTTTAAACACCAGTTGTGGCATAAAGGTAAGCGAGATCCTTTCTGGCCTTGAGGGCAGCAGCACATTGGAACTTGGAGCCTTTCCCAGTGGTTTCCCAGTGCCTATCTCTCCCAGTCAGAGCTGCAGCAGCAGCAGCACCACAGTGCCCCGTGCTACAGCACCAGAGGAGGTCAGTCCACCAGTAATGGCCTCCAGTGCTGCAGAACCCAAAAGGTTCTCCTGCCCACTTGAAAAACGCAGGTATTCCCTGCCCACGTAACAGTGGATGGCACAAGCAAGTGATCAGGAAAACAAAGGCAAGAAAAAAAATCACTGTTTGTCGATGGGGAGGAAGACAATGACAATTAGATCTGTTTGGATGCTCTTAGGAAAGCACAGAGCCACAGTTCATAAGAATGCTATGTCAGAGCACTTAAAGATTATTCCTTTTTAAAGCCAAGAACTGAGCAGGGAATTAAAACTGAATTAACAGAGGTGAAATTAATTGTCGACAGAGAGGATTTCCAAGTAAAACTTGGAAACAGATTAAAAAAGAGCACAGGTTTTGTGGTCCAGTTTGGAAAGTCCTCTAATGAGTCACCTGGTTGGAGTACGAACCTCTGTAGCACCCTGCAGCAGTCCTCCAGGCACAGCAAGGAACAAAAGAGAGAAGCACCCACATCCAGTAATGTACATATAACAGCTATAGTCACATTTAGCTATGTCTGTGTACACACACGCAGGTATATATAGACATGAAAAAAATATAAAGCAAGCAAGCAATCCTATTTTAAGAGAAATACACTATTTTTATGGCATACAGAAAACAGTAATGATGATTACACTTCCTCGGTGGAAGCCTTCATGAATACAATGTAAATTGCATGACACAAATGCAAAAATAAGGCTTCAAAATTCTGACAAATAACTGCCGGAGAGATTTGGATGGAAGACTGAGGAGTGAACAGTGGGGGACTTCCCGAGGCTGGAGCTGGACAGTGTGTAATGAGCAAAATTCATTATCTTAAACTTTTGGCTATGATGTGTAATTGTTAACCTCTGCAGTTAGTTCAAGGCTCCTTTCAGTAAAATATATGGGTTGCCATCAAAGCTGATTTGGATTAGGAGGCAAGCATGTGCCCTCACTTTTAGGTTATATTAATACACCAAAATCAATAACATGCCATAGCTTTCAGAACTAGTAATAAAACACCCTAAAATATTCCCAGAATACTTCTATAAATTATTTGCTCAATGTACTTATGTTAAAAAGGTTGTCAGTTACAGTGCTCTGAAAGACTCTAAAATTACAAGTCATCGTACTTGTATTTGATAAACCCCCTGCTGTTTTGGGTCAGAGAGGGCTCCAGAATGGGGAGAAAAAAATCATTATTTTCCCTAATAAATAAATTACTTGCCTATATTTCATGTATCACTAAAGCCTGCCAGTATTGAGGGCTTAAATAATAAATAGCAAATAGCTCCATTCATTTATTAGTAATAATGCATCGTCTTTTCTTCCTCTTACCATATTTGCAGGCAATGGATTGAACAGTAGCCAGGTGGAAGGACAAATAGTTGGGCCACTGGGAACATTTAAAATTTTCCAGTTTAAGGTGAACATGTCAGCAGTGACAGCCCTTTTAGCTTTGTCAGTGGCGTGGTGCCTGGGCTCTGAACTGTCTGTGCGGGAGCCTTTGGGCTTCCAAACTGTAAAACACCTTGGAAACCTCATTAGCTAATGGAGTTCGCACATGTGCATATTTCTCATACAGAAACCCATTTTCAATTAGTCATTGTGATACCTGTTCAATCCTGTTCAACAAAGCCTGGAGGTACCTCACTGCCCTTGGCAGGTTAAACGTTCACAGGACACTAGTGGAATAGCCCCATCCTTCTGTACAGGTGGGAAACAAAGATGCTGGACAGGAAAGGTGACATGAAACAGGGGGCTGTTCCAGATACATGGCTCCCTTACAGTCAGCTAATCAAAGATATATGTTTTATTTGTTGACTTCCTTTCTGATCTAACTCACAACTATTTTTATCTGATGATTTTTAACAGCCATTCCCCTTCTGGCTCTTTGATTTAAAGAAAAACAAAACATGAGCAGTTTGCCAGAGAGGTTCAGGTTTCTCAAGCTCTGCAACCTCCAGAAAAATATCTCCCTCCCATAGGCGGGGTATTGCAGCTGAGTGCCTATGCAGGCAGTGGCACCAATGTGAATAGAAGTCCGAGGAACCAAAGATCTTAACATCACCAGCAGCCTTGTGGTAGAAGGAGAGGTGGAAGAGCATGGATTTCAGTGTTGTGCCCTAATCCAGCATCTCCTGGGGAGAGCTATGAGAACATGCACACATGCAAAGAGGTGACCACATCCACCATGTCCTTTCCTCCAGGGAAAGAAAGAGAGCTGGAACCTCAGTGTTCATGCAGGTCATGGCATCCTCACATCTGGTAAATGAACTCCTTTCTTCATCTAAACACCAGTGGGAGCAAATGGGATCTAAGGAGACTCGTATTATCTAGAAGTCACCTCTGCCCCTTACCTGAAGAGCTAACCTATTTCAGTGGTCAGAAGGAAAGCACTCTGCATTCTTAGTCTCTCTCAAGCAACCCAACTCCTTTTTGACAAAATAAAAAGCCAAGAAAAGAGAAAAATGCATTGCCTCCTACCACACATATCAGACATGCATATGAGAGACAGTGCAGAAAGCTGGAAAGCGTACCGAAAGCGTTTCAGCCTGTCCCCATTAAGCAGAACAAGTATGGTGGCACTCAGTCAGGGTGCAGAGCCTTCAAGAGCATGCCCTGCTCCCCTCCAAAGGAATTTAATCACGCAGTCAGCTACACGAACTTCACTTCCAACTGCCTACAGAGTGCAGGTTCATTTTTAAAGCAGACTGTTTCTTACAGCCTTACCCACTGTGAAGTGCAGCTATGTTTTTCTACGACATTTAGCTACAGGGCAAAAGACTTCAAGCATCTAAAAATACAAATGAAAGGTCTGGCATGATACTGCTGACCCAGTCTAATAAGACCCTTGCTAGCCGCATGAGTTGGGTCACATCCTACCTCTTCTTTCCTTATGCCCAGAGCACCACTGGCTCTTTTCTGACCAGGGTAAATTGTTTCTTTTCTTCTGGCTATTCCTTAAGCTACCCTAGGCACCAAGCAAGGAAAGTAAACACATGGCAAAGGCACAATAGGCAGAATGGACTTGATCTTTGTTTAAAGCACGAGGTCAGCTCCTTGCTGTGAGCAGATTTTCCTCTTTGGAAACAGGTTCATGTTTATGTTTCAAGTTCCAGCACCATGCTCTGGATTTTCAACATGTGCAGCACATCTGCTCCAGCCCAGATTTATGAACAAATCTGCATATAATTGTGCTGGGCGAGGGTGTTGTTGTTGTTGTATTCCCCCCTACACCCACCCTTTAAATAAAATGGCTTTGTCCAGGGCTGTATAAACCCCTGATTCCAAGCCATATAATTTTATGGACAGGAAAAAAAAGTTCTTTTGTATTGCACCTGAGCTCATTAAAACCCCCAAATTCCATAATTTTACACTACCATGTGCTGCATATCGTATTTAGTACCTAGCAGAGTAATTGCTTACAGTCCTCAGAGTGCGTGCACATAAGGTGGAGAAATGATGGAACAGGTGGGACAGCCTCCCTCTGCTTGGTAAGCACAGGTTTACACCCCAGCACAGCTGATGTAGAGCTGTGTGGATGAACAGTTCAAAAGCCTGGATTATGGCCTTTTGTTAGCTCTGTAATGGATGCCAAGTCCCGGACGTCAGCTTCCAGTGAACACAATGGCTTCTGTAACGGACCAGAGAAAACAAATAAGCATGTGGGATGCAGAATGGAAAAAGGGAGAAGCCAAGGATAAGAGGGTCAAGGTGAAAGATCCAAGATGCCAGAGGAATCGTTGACTTAAACAAGCTCACCAGACATCCCAAGGGAAAATAACCCTGGAAAGTTCAAGAGAAAGTGAACAGCCCAAGAACTCTTCTGTGGCAACATTCAAGGTTTCTTAACTTGGTCTGGAACAAAACCAAAACCTTTTATGCATCCTCACAAAGGGAATGATGTCAAAACAGCTGTTTCTAAATCAAAAAGGGTTTTCACACTCCTCGTCTCGGAGCAAAGACAGTGAAGCTGCATTTGTCACTGTGCATTGAATGAAAGAGGATATTCTGGGGTGGGAAAAAGAGAGGAAGGTTCAAGTAAATTTATGGTGTGGTCACAACATACTTTATTTTGGGTGACTCTACTCTTTACAGACTAAATTATCCTCAACTGACATTAAACGCTTGTTTGAATGCTGAATGAGGATCCCACTGCAAACATCTTTGTTCAGTGCTCCTAAGGGGCACATGCCAGAGACATTTATCTCTGTCCATGAACTACCCAGCCCAGTGTTTGAGGGTAGATTTAGGAAGAATGAAAGAGAAGATTTTTCAAGTTATCCATGCAGGACTTGCTCAAGGGCACATACAGACATTGTAGCACAACGGTTGAGCTTAACCAAGCCTCACAATTCCCTTCGAAGTGCCCCAGTCCCTAGGCTTGTGTCAGAGTTACTGATAAACACTGAGTGGTTTCCTTGTGCCTGGAACCACCATAAGCACGCTCTGCTAGAGCTTCTCCAAAGTCTTACCTGCAGACATTCAGTTAGTTAAGGTTAGGAAGTCAGGACAGAGAACTGCACAAAGAATTTGTGAACAAGGGGTGACTGAAAGGACATGTGCAGGTGTAGTCCTACATAGGCATAGTGTCTACATAGGGTCCAGATAGATTTTTCTCACTAGCCTGGTTTCCTATGGAAACAAACAAACAAAAAAAAAACAAAGCAAAAATTTCCCAAAAATCATTGAAAGGAACAAGGAGGTTTTGCAATAGGCAGAGAAGATTAATATTTTGGTAACAGCAAAACAGAAACATAAAAGTTGCACATATCTGCACTCAGCCCTAAGTGGTGGGAAAGGTGGAAGGCTCAAACCTCGGCATTAGGAAACTTTTGACATTTAGAGTTACAGAAATCTCTTAGCAAGGAACAACTTGTTTCCCTGTTTGGTTGGTAGCTTTTTTTTTAAGGGTTTTTTTTTTTTTAGGTTTTTTTTTTTTTTTTTACTGTAGTCCCTCTTCATTTAAAACATATAATGAATGCAAACAGTCATCAGTCTGTAAATACTGGCTTCAAGTTCACTAGAGCTTTGTTGAGATATTCCTTCTAGGTAACAAGTCTGTGGCTCATTAGTCTCTCATTAGCAAGATAGAAATAAAGATGCAGAAGAAAAAAAAAAACAACCTCTCTCCAAAGATATTGTTGCAGTCTAATTGCCTGCAAGGAATTCTTAATAATGTTTACTAATGCCTTTTCAGCATTGCCAATTTTATAATGTTCCAGATGTGACGTTGTTGTTCCCTGCTGTGATATTAGTAAGTCTGCTAAGGCACCTACAGTACTAAGTTTGGAAAGATTTTAGCCCCATCTTATGTCACTGACATGAAACAACATCCACTGGGGCTCTCCAGAATCACATTTGTATTTTTGAAAAAACTAATCAGAAAAACTGTCTGATCTGCTGTTTATACAGACCTAAGGAAATTCGACCACAACGCTCACTGACTGGAACCAAGAGCTTTGCAATGGACATTAGCGATGCTGTCAGTTACATAAAGTTCAGCAATGTCTGCTTTCCTTTTTTTGATTTTTAATAATTGTTTTAGATTCTGTGGCATTAATTGTGTAGCGAAATCTTTTTGTTTGGGACATGACTTCATGCTGTAAGCAGCATTTGTAAAATAAAACAAGCAGATGTTAGCAAGGATCTGTAAGAAAGACTCACAGTATCAACACTCTGTCCATATGTGGAGTCCTCAGCACAGGAGAGATGTGGATCTGTTGGAGAGCAACCAGAGGAGGACCCCAAAAATGACCAAAGGATGGAACATCTTCCTTGGAGGACAGGCTGAGAGAGATGGAGCTGCGCAGCCTGGAGAACAGAAGGCTCTGGGGAGACCTGAGAGCGGCCCTTCAGTATCTAAGGGGGAAGCTGTAAGAAAGAAGGGGACAGACTCTTTAGCAGGTTGTGATGGGACAAGAGGAAATGGGATGGGACAAAGAGGGGAGATTTAGAGTGGATATAAGAAAGAAGTTTTTTTTACTGTAAGGGTGGTGAGGCACTGGAAATAGTCACACAGAGTGGTGACGTGTGCCCCCCATTCCTGGAGACATTCAAGGACCAGGCTCCAAGCATCTGACTGAGCTGTAGTTCCCTGTTCATTGCAGGATTGGGCTAGATGGCCTTTAAAAGTCACTTGCAACTCAAACAATTCTATGATTCTGTGATTGTGTTATATGTTTGCTTTATGGCCAAGTTAAGAGAACAAAGCAGGCAGCAAGCAGGCAGCTTATGTAACAACAGAGCTTTTACTCTCATTGCTCTGAAGCTTTCTGGTATTCTGGAAACAAGTCAGCTCTCCACCTGAATCAGATTTGCCTCTCATTACAGAATATGTAAATAAGCAGGTCTTTTTAGCCAATTTTACTGAGGAAAAATAGCTTGCGAGATCATCATGATTCTATCTGTCATTTTTCCCATTGAACAACTTGTTTACCTGCTAACATTCAAGTAACGTTTGGATTTTGTGTTGAGGGATATGGTTTAATCAGAACTATTGGTGATAGGTGGATGGTTGGACTGGATGACCTTGTAGGTCTTTTCCAACTTCGGTGTTTCTGTTAGTCTGTGTGATTCTGTAACCTACTCTAGCCAAACTCTAAATGAGGTGGAATCTCAACTGGGAAAGTTTCTGTTGGACAGAGAACCCAGCCATGACATCCATGAGATAGCAAGCTTACTTTTTGATGCACACCATGTATCAGGTTGTTGTTTTGTTTGTTGGTTTTCCACATGGTCCAGTTTGTTTATCTGCTCAGGACTGAGAGTGCCTGAGTTCTTCACTGTCGCATTAGGCATAATCTGCACGGCCACAACTGCAGCTGTCTCCCCATAACATGGGCATATCCTCATCTTTCACACAGGCAAGTGGTCTGACTGCTGCTGCAGCCCTCCCCATGCAGGTCCCATCCTTCAGGTCTACCTGCACACACTGCAACTGTAATTCAGCTGTCAGAATGAACCAGATGAGCCACACTTTTCAGAATCCTGCAGGGAATGCGTAGTCAGGATCATTTCACAGAACTGGGTTAGCAAGGAAATATGCAATTATTGCAGCATCGAGGGGCGATGGAAACATGCTGCTTTGGGGCAGTGACTAGCACCTGTGTACCAGACTCAGATCTAGCTGAAACAGTGATTATGACCTCAGGGTCAATTAAAGGACTGTGTTTGTAGAGTGAGGGAGAGAGGAGGAGTCATATCACAGCTCTGTGAGACAAGAACCTATATGATCAGCAAGAAAAATTTGCTCTCTGAGTTGCTGTCCAATCTTTTTTTTTTTTTTCTTTTTTTAATTGTGATTCTGGTTAATGGCAGTTAATGACTGCAAAACTAATTTCTTTTCCTAAAATTTATTACCCTACTCCTGAAATGATGGATTTGTCACTTAATGGAGTTCCTTATAGCTGTCAGGAGTGGGGAAATGCCGTCCCCAGAGGCACCCTGCACTCTGCTCACTTCCCAGATCTGGAGAGGAGGATGCACGGCAGTCTGGCCACCTTGGGTCACGATGTTCAAGAGCTCTTGCTTCCAACTCTGAAGGTCCCCAGTTCATTTTCCCAGTGTGTCAGCCAAGACGGTGGTCCTCACATTTGCACTCTTCTAATAGTTCCAAGCTTACATCACATTTCTCTTTATTTACTCTTTTTCCATGTTATATATATATATCCTTAGCCTTAATCACTGTTCAGCCAAGTGTTCTTCTAGCAGACCCAAATCTAGCGATCACTGGAGCCAATAGCAGTCTTTCTACTGACTCCAGCGGACTCAGGATCATAAAGTCCTGAACCCACAAACATCTGCAAGACCTGGAGGCATTCCAGCATGGATTCGAATTGGACATCAGCCACTCGGGCCCATCTTAATTCATAAATCAACATACCCAACTGACTTTCTCTTCTCTGGATCCCCTCCAATTTGTTAATACGTTTCTGTTAACGAGGTGCTTAGAACTAAGCACAATATCCCCAGCGCAGTCACATGAGAGCTGTTACATTCCTACTTCATAATGTTATGTCTCCACATATCCCGGCCAAAATTGCACTGACTTCACTAGCTACCATGTTTTGTTGCAGCCTTAAAACCCTCATCCTGTCACTCTCATTCACCAATCACTGTGCTTTGCTCCACAGGTAACCGTGGCAAAGTCAGCAGGACTCCTCACACTGTACTGGCAGTGCAAGCAAGGAGAGCAGAAACTGGTCCCAAAGAAAGAATTCCAATCTAAATTTCTAAACTGATAAACTCAGACAGCAGAATAATTGTAACAATGCCGTCCTGCTGCTTTCCTGAGCAATAATCTATTTTCCTCATTGGGATAAATGACTTGACCATCAGTCTCTCGGTTTATCCATTTGGGAACAAGATTATTGCTTCATAAACTGTACAACGCACTCCTATTACTGCTTAATTGCACTGGGCAGAAAAAGGGGGGAAAAAGATTTTGCAATTTCTAACAGAAATCTCCCAGAAGCGCACTCTTTCTGTGTTACTTTCCTCAATAGTTAAGGCAGCGAATTGCATTCCAATCCAAAATTTTCCTCTGAACAAAGAGCATAATTTTTCTTTCTAAACCTCTTCCAGTGCAGATCCTCCTTCCAGGACACCACTCCTTCCCTGCAGCTGGAGCTCAGTGCTCCTTGCCACCTCCGCATGAGATTACCCTGAGATTACTCTGGCTTCTAGAAAAACATTTTCTCTGAACTCTCAGCTCTATATTCTGGCCCGGGTCTACATCCAGATTAACTATCACTGACAGCAGAAGCTGTCCTTGAACTTCTTTATTCTTTCCAACCTTTCTGTTTGGTTTGCTGCCTGCAAGCTCTTCCAAGCAGTGCCCGCCTGTCGCACACATGCAGCATCTGAGGCCTCCAGGAGTGCTGTGGGAACTGAGATTCTCCCATCTCTGGAGGAGCTGGATCTGAGGGGGGGAAGAGCTTTCAGTCTCTCATTCTTCTGTCTCCAGCACTGATGTCCATACTCTCACAACACTGCAAAGTCAAGTTCAAGGAAGCTCAGTTTTGTTATTTGAGAAACAACTGCTAGCAGGAGAGAGTCCTGGTCCTCAGGGATCTAACACTGACACTTGTTTCACATCAGGAAAGTTTAGCAAATTTCTCTCTGATTTCAGATATCGGTTAAAGTGTTTTCATCAGACTGCTTCTCAGGAAAATCACCTTTTCAGCAAACATAAAAACATTTACTAGCCAAAACCTTCAGCGGGGTTTGTGCCTTCTGCAGACTTTTCCTAGTGAAAACCGGACAAAGAAAGAAAATGATCAAGGAGTTTTTTGATACCCGTTTTCTCTTAGAAACACCACATTCAGGTTTCAAAAAGTGGCACTGGAAAAGTCTGAAAACTTCTACCAGAAGACGCTTCTTTAGATTTTGATGACCACGAATTTTATATGAAATACAAAACAAATAAAAACAAAATTAGGAAACTTTTCTGGGTGTTATAAAAAGAAACTGGTAGAAAGTAGTGTTTCCAAAGAGCTTTATTTTGTTCTCTGCAGGAAAAAGCCTAGGAACTCCCTGGCTTTACTGTATCCCAGACACAAATCTGAAAAAGCTGCAAGCCAACTTCTCCCTTAAGCACTGCCAGGTGTTCTCCCACACTGCTCCACCCTTTTGTGCCAAAAACCTGTCCAATTACCTATCCTCTGGTAAACCTTATCTTATCACTTACTTGTGCTTAGAGCTTACAGATTGTTCCCATTGCTTCCTATTTATCGAGCAGCCGGCTGACCTTTCTGCTAAACTCCGCGTATCCCAATGCAGTAAGTTATTTCCAAACCACATCTGCCTCGTTCGGCCAATTCATCCATCACTGCACCGTGGCACATGGACTGTGAGCTCTCTGGAGCTGGACCGGCCTTCTACAGCACCTGGCCAAGGAGCTGCTGTCTCCATAGGGGTTCAGCTTTAGCAGGGATTCCAGGTGGACTTGTAATACTGATAAAAAAGAAACAAGTTGCCAAGTAAATGGGGAGAATTTGTGGCAACGCAGAGCTTTAGTAGAGGCAACTCATGTTCTCATTTTCAAAGCTGGCAGTGTATTTCCGAAGAATATTAAGCTGTTATCACAGTGGAAGGGGAAATATTTGGAACTGGCAGTTAATTCTCAACAAGCATTGATTTTAACAAACTGCTACGCCTGGGAACACCCTGGCTGCTTCGGGGAGAAGACCTCTCTGAAAGGAGGTGCCGTATGGAGACATGGACGGCTGCATTGCTGCTTTTGGGTGACAGCCCCCTGTGCATGCTGTAGCTGCAGGGAATTCCATGTATTTCAGCTCTCTGTGATATCGAAGCTCACAGGTAGGATGTCCATCCCACTAGGAAACATATCAGTGTTTTTACAGGGGATTAGGTAAGAGGGAGATAGGGATGGCAGCAGGTCAGATTAAAGGCCAAGGCATCAGCCATACTTCCTTCCAGAGGTCAGCGAGACTCTGGCTGGAGATCTCGGATCCGATGCTGTTCTCCTCTCCACAGTTTCTGGGACATGCACTCCAGCCTCCTGCACAACTTTGCAGTTTCCAAGGAGACCGCATGCTGCTCACCCCGCACCTCGCCGCGATGACCGTGTGACTTCACTCGGTCAGGGAGACCATAAAACACAGCAGCCAAAACGATAGCGCCGCAGCTTGACTCACTGCGATATTAGTGAATCCTAGAGGACATATGAACCTAATGATGGGTTGTTCGGTTTGCTTTTTCATTAGGGCTGTTATGATGAGACCTAGACATGGTGTCACTGCTTGGAGACAGCCTAAAGAAAAAAAAGGGCACAGAACTGCAAGCTTCAAAGAACCGATTCCAATAATCATGTTACTCAGTTTCCTGAAGGAAGATAAATATAAGAAGTCAGTTTCATAATTGTAACAGTATAAAAATACACTCAAAATTCAACATTTATAACTTCAAGTAAGTTCACATAGGGATCAAAGATCAGAAATTGGATACATTCCTAAAAGTATGAACTGCATCAATGAGGTAGTTCGGCTCAGTGTCAGGAGATGAGAATCTGGTGCCTTGCTTAGTCACAGACTTCCTGGAGGATGTTGGAAAACTCATATTGTACATAAATTGCGTAAGGTTTTTTGTAAGGCAATACTCATCTTCACCTGAAAATTAGGCTCAGGAAATGGTTTTTCAGACCCCAGTCCATCAGGGAACATCAATGTGTTAAATTCTGTTTAGGGACCAATTAGAAATCAGGTATACCAGGATGACACTGTGTCAGGACATCTCACTGTTCCTGTGACTGTAACTCCCTGTATCTTACATAGGCATACTAGAGAGAATCTCACTGCAGCTGAATGAAAATAAAAACTTTAAAGTAATTATGAAGCACACATAGCAATGTGGCAAAGAGTTAGATAGTAGAACTTAGCGTTGAAGGAAGTCCTAATTTAAGACCATAAGAAAGCAGAAATAAGACACATACACACAGCCAGATTGCTCAAATGTAACAGCTAGCCAGCTGATAAGGAGTGCTGTGCAATTGGCAGCCCTCCATTTTTTTCATTCCATTGGATCGATCGTAACTATAGCAAGTAAAGGAACAAATGATGCTGTGTACTGCAAGTGAATTATAAAGCTGGTTAGAAATTAAAATTTCAAAATTTCTTGTCAAAATAGTTATCTAAAAAGGAAAGCAGTCTTTCCCGTATGCCAACCCTCTCAAAGATTGTCCAAAATACCCTTGAAAAAAAAATCTGAACACTAAGTATTTGTATACATATTTTAGTGGAATTGACGTCTTGTCTCTCAGACCCCATTAGTCAATTAGGAAGGCAATGCCAATGGATTTATGCAGCAGGAACCACAACTGAACAAAGGGACAAGGAATAGCTTTGCTTGTTCAGTCTCCATCCAGTAAGGGACAACTGAACATCTGCATTCATTCATTTGCTGCTCTCCTGCCATTCAGGTTTTGTCTACACACATGGTTATAATGAATTTTCAGGTCATCTTGCACCTGCCTTATGCAGTTTGATTGTGTTCCTCTTCTCACTAAGATCTCCCAGCCTTTGTCAAAATCACTTTTATGATGCTTACAAAGCAGGGCTGCCTTAGAAACAGGTTTATAAGCTACTTTTAGACATGTCTGTATGGATTACCTGCTACTGCCATTTGACATGTCCTAGCCCAAGAGACAAAATGGGAGGAGCAAGGGGCAGAAGTTTGGTAGAATTCCTATATATCTGCCTGACAAAAGTAGCCAGTAAGTGTATCTAATCCTCAGAATGATTTTCCAGTTGGCCTAAATTGCTAATGTAGGACTGCTGGTGTATTGATTGACTAAAGGAGCAAATATCTCAATTTTGGAATGAATGTGATTGCAAGAGGCAGATCCCAAGTGCCTCCACTGGGCGAGAGCCATTTGCTCCTTCAGAGTGGTTCTTAGGACTTGCACAAGCACCAAGCCTAAATGAACACTTCTCCCACAAGTTTAGTCCTGCCTGGCTTTTAGTCTAAATCATTTCAAAATGTTGATTATTGGACAACCACAACAACTCACAATGGAGAAACAGCTGAGCAAAGCAAGTCTGCAACAGTCGCTGCAATATCCCTTAGCTGTCCTCATAAAGGAGGTGGTTACAATGAGATCCTGAGGGAAAACCGTGTACTTCCAACGTAAATAAATACTGAGAAGAGAAAACATGGTGAAGTAAGTCTTCTGCAATAATGCAAAAAGTAGCCCGGAAAAATGCCTCAAAAATATTAATTTATTCCTTCCGTCTGAAAGGATCCACTCTGAAAACCTCCTCTGAAAGTAATGAAGAGGAAAATCCACTTCACTCTTCTGCCATTAAGGAAATGGTTAATGGGTTCAGCAAAAGGTGGCAGTCTGAGTCCTGAGGAGCTCTGTTTACTTTGTTAGTGACGGACACGAACCTCTCAATTTGTTGGATAAATTGTTTTTTGAAGATAAAATACTTTTCTTTCCACTTTTTTAAATGTTGCTCCAGGAGTACAGATTACCCAAAAAAATGTGCTGGATGCATCAGAAATTGCAGCCCCAGGAAAACAGCCCTTGATAGAGCAGATTTTCTCTCTTGCTGCTAAGTTTCCCACGCTTCTCAGCCAGATTCTGCTGGCCACAGCTCAGAGCCTGACTCTCGCTGTGAAAGTGCCGGAAGCTGGTTCATCTTTACAGCTTACAGACCCTGGATGTTTGAGCTGCGAGGCTTGGAGTGGGTGTCAGAGGACAGAGACATGATGCAGAACAGCCCTCTATAAGGGCAGGTACTTTAAGGCCTCCAGCCTCCTGGCACGTTGGTTGCATCATATCCAGTAATATGTTAATTCCTGTCATGCCTATGTGAAGAGAGAGGTCCCAGAAACCTCACTGCCTAGGTGGGAAATGAGCACAAGGTCGCAATGAAGAAAACAGAATAGTGAGGTTTTCATGTCCCAGACTGTATCTAGTTCCCTCTTTTGTATATCCTCCTGCTGCTCCTCTTCCACCCACAAAAAGGACAATGCAACTTGAAGGCTTACGCTCATCAGGCTTTATCCGTAGGCATCTCTCTGCTTATGGCAACCAGAGGTAGAACCCAAGAGTTTAGCATCTAACCAAGAGGTTAGATGTTAGCTCCTACTGGATCTGGAATAAGTTGTAGATTTGTGGAAGACTCAATATGTCTTTTAGGGCTCTTGCATACATACCTGAAGCAGGCACAGGAGCAGGCTTGAGTGCCCACGGCCAGGCGGTCAGCCCATGTGATCCTTGCCCCAGGCTCTCCCTTTCTTTTTGAGTCAGTAATAAATGCACAGTTTTAAATCTTGACTTTTCTACTTGTGAATTGCATCTCTGCCTATTCAGTAGAGCCTTGTGAAAGGTATTGCTTTGCTAATAACTTGCAAATTAGTCTGGGCATTCTTAATGTTATCTGCATAAGGCAACAAGGTCTGGAGGCCTTATCATGGAGTCAGAAGCCCATTGTGTACAGAAGACATAAGACACTATAAACAGCAGTACAATGGAACAAACACTGGTACATCTACAGATGCAGTAGTGGATACCATATTAACCTCAAGTTTTTCTTAAGCCTCTCACATTGCATTCAAAATATTCTGCAAAATCCCACTTCCTGTCCTGACCCTATGGCAGGAGGGAACACGGAAATAAGAGACAGCAGGAAATTCCACTCAAATTCCAGCTGCAGTCATTTCTGTGAACAAATGGGACAAAATGCAGCAGAGATCATGGTGGATAAATAGCATGCACCCAAAGAGGCAGCTGGTAAAGAATAATGGAAGGAATAGAGTGTGGGTTATACATAGAGGTAGAAATAGACAGCTCTGATCCTTGCCTTATAGATTGTACATCAATATTAGTTAAGAATTGACTTTATATAAATAAGCTAATGCTGGTAAAGGTGTCTGGAGGAATTTTTTTGTTCTCAGTGACAGCTGGATATAACTTCACTACCCACTTCTAGTGGGAGGAGAGACTGGAATTCATTCAAAAGCTTTTTTCATCATTACTGTAGATCTTAGTTACCGGTAAGAATGCAACCCACATACGCTTCTTGAACAAAGAAGAGGAAGTATCACTGTTTTGTTTAACATCTTCACTGGAACTCTCTTGGGTCATGAAGCTGTCCTGAAAAAATTTAGCCTTCTCCAAAAGTGGAAAAAGTAAGTCCAGAAGCTTGAAATCATTGCCAGCAGAAGATGTGTATCTTCTAATCTCATTAGAAGCCTGGTTTAACTCAGTGGATTGCTTTCTGATATTTTAAAATTGGGCTTACAAATATTTAGCTTCCGTTGCTGAGCAAGGCAGGCAAGGGAATTGCTTAACCTTTGGACGAATGTCTGCATAGGGGTGTTATATATTTTAAGAAGACCCCTTATTTAAGTCAACACATGGAAAATGGTACAAATTGTGCAAATGGTGCGAAAGTGATGCGAAAACGCACAGGCAGGTCTAAGAGGGAAGAATCATCCTGACTGCACTGGAGACAACAGAGACCCTCTTTCCAACTTGTGCAAGGTTGTTCCTACTGAAGGTAATGGAATCATCACTACCCCATGGTCTAACTGTCTGCAGAAAAGCATACTTTTCCAATTGGCTGGGGATGTTGCCAGGTCTTCTTCTGCCCTTTCCATTTGCAAGGTCCCTTCCCAAGGGGCCTTCCAAACAATACAAAAAAAAAAAAAAAAGGAGTCAACATCACTCTGACAAGTTGTCTCCTGCTACTATGCCAATAAAAATGATCTTCCTTACAACACACTTCTCTGAACTTGACATCTGTCCTAAATCTCAAGTCATACATACCATTCTTCCATTAACATGAGTCATCCTACAGACGTCCTTCTGCTACTCTTAGAGTCATGTCAGAAAGAATCATTGACTTATTGTCAGCAGATTCAGCCTACCATGTTAATGGTGTCTGTAGAGCCATTTTCTCTGATCATCTTGTTCTTACATCCCCAAAAAGGCTAGAAAATACTCGCTGAGCTGTAGGATGTCAGGAACAAGGAGGGAATTGCCTGCCCCACACTGCTACTCTGCCTGGAGTATAAAGGGTATTTTGCCAAATTTTGGACTTCTGTACCATGAGGTAGAGCAGATAAATAACTTCTTCCCAGGAATCCAGAAAACCTGAAGCTGTTATAGACTAGCTGTTTTTTTGGTACTGTTCTTGAAATTTTCATGAAATATAATTCTTTCTCTTCAGAAGTTATGGGCATCTTACGTACAGGATTGTAGGACTGTTCCTACCATGTCTTCACTCCTGTCCTTTCTTGACACGCCCAACACGAGAAGTAGCTGTCTAGGCCCTAAGAAGAATTCAGACATGTCAAAAGAGGAGCCCTGGCTCAAGAACAGCTGACAATGAGTTGAAGGAGGCAGGTCAGCTCTGTGCCAACTGGGGAAGGATGAAGAATAACACTCCTACCACTCTCCTGCTCACCACAGCTTATCTTTGCTCAGTACACAATGACCCCTTGCAGCCCCATCCAAAATGCAAAGGCATACAGTTTGGGCATTCCCTGAGGCTGATTGCATGCATGCAAACACACAGCTCAGTGCTTTGGGATATACCTTCACCTGACATCAGCCAGGTGAAGGAATAACATGTCAGGGAGGTTCAGGTGAACCAGTTCATTTCATTCCATCACAACATGGACAGCAGGCTGCCTGAAACAGTCCCATCTCTGAGACAGACAACCACCTTGGCTATAATTAAAGCTAATTATTCAAAGGCACCCTGTTCATGTAGCATTGCTCAGAAGCTCCCTGCATGAGCATGTAGGCAGCAGGGCTGTTTTTCTTCATAAAAACTTATGAAGAACGCTGTGCAGATTAACAGCTTTAATGACAAAAATTACCGCTTACAACACTGACTTCAAATCAAAGAACAATATCTGCAGACAGATATTTTCATGGTTTTCATAACAATTCATTATAGGTGGCACCAAGGGATTACATTTTTATTTCCCTTGTGTCATTTCTCTCAGACTCAGGTTCATTTCTCTTAATGAGGCAGCGGAAGATAAAGGGCAGTGAAGGCTCCTCCAATGCCTCTGCAGAGTGTGAGGAGTTTAGGGGCAAAGTGATAACTGATCCTCCAAAGGAAGAGGGAGGGCTTCGAAGGGGAGGGGGAGAGGGAGAGTGATGGGGTGGGATGCTCTCTGCCATAATGAACTAAAATTAAGACATAAATTCTCCTACCTTTGTTCCAACCAGATCTAACAAAAGGAATTCAGCTTTTTAATGAAGAATGGATCAGTGGCAAAATTATTAGCTAATTAATTGTAAAGGAAAAGGAAAGAAATATGAAAAAAATCTTTGCCTGACAGTACAGGACCAAAAGTTCTTCTCTTATGCTCTCACAATGGGAAGAAGACCGTGGAAGCTTTTACTCAGAAAGCAAGTCCCTTCTTCATATGTGGTTTGGGACAGCAAGTCACAGGTCAAAGCTAGAAAGAATAAGAATTAAGTAGAGCTCAAAGTGGGATCCAGGTTCCTCTGGTATTACCAGGCTTATTATGGCTGAGAAGATGATCTCTGTGGAACTAGATAGAAATTCTCCAGTGAAATATCTTTCTGCTGGAAAATAATGTGGAGACAGCACAGAAGGGTTCCTGGGAGTGGGGGACTGTTGGCGCAGCCTCAAGAGACCAGGCAGCTGTTTTCTTTCTAAAACCAAAAACATCAGCCCAAATGCTTCAAAGCCTTCTGAGAACAAAACAAACCAAGGACTGGCATTTCCAATCTATGGAAAGCCTTCTCATTCCTGGGTCCTGTTCCAGCATTTGTTCCAACAATTTCAGTTTGCGTGAGTAGGGCATTCTGCATTTCAGTAAGGTCTGCCCTCCAGTTAGTTCTCAGGACTTCCAGCATTTGTGGTTTGAAGAGACAAAAAAAAAAAAAAAGAGGGAACCCAAAATTTCCTCTATGTTGGATGACACTGGTATCTGACACTGACAAATTCCTGTTTGGAGTTTCCCCAGTGTAGAACATGAATTTGGGGCTATCAAGAAAACCTCCACTGAAGGGAATTGCTTTCTTTGGGTAATTCTAATTTGGATCCTTCTTTTGTCTGCCAGTGCTTTCCTGACAACCAACATTTTAAGCACTGCTGGAGCTGGGCAAAAGCCTGGAAACCTGGATGGGTAAATATATCTGACGAGAGACAGGAGACAAAGGGGCTAGACAGGGGAAAGGAGAAACCAAGAATAAATTAGATACTGTTAGTGGCATTCATATGTCTTTGGCTGTGGTGAAGTCAAGCTTGCAAAAGAAATAAGTATTTTTATGATAGCCCTTTTCCCTTTACTTACTCTTGGCTCCCAATTTTTTACCCACTCTAAATGATGAAGGAGCAGCCTTACTTTTGAGATGGGTGGACTAGATTGAAATGGACCCTTACTTTATGGAATAAATATCTATGTAGCATTTAACCCACATCCTTTCTGCTTCTTTCAGGTGATGAGGAATTCTTCATGCCTTGGCAAGGGACCCATGTCACACAAAGAAGAGTTTCACACTTGTCTTAGAGCTCTGTGCCAGCACCATGGAGCAGAAGCTTGTAGGTTGAGAGACATGGGACTAAGTGGCTTTGAAGGCTTCTTCCTGTCCTGTCTCCAATGAGTCAGACTCCAAGAAAGTAGAAAGTCAACCTTCAAAAAAAAATTAAAAAATTAATGCATATGGTTATATATATCTGTATTTCAAAGGGGTAATTCTTTGCCTTCTGCTTCCCATATTTTTCAGTCTTTTCACTTGAAATCAACAGGGCTTGAATCATCTCTCTCGTTTAATGAAGGCTGAGCTTCTTGTGGACTCACATGACAGCAGGAGGTGCTGCTTGCTGAAAAGCCCAGAATAGTGAGAGACTTTGATAATATCACGAGAGTTGGTAACATGGGCAGAAGACTTTGAATAAAGCTGTCTGACCTCCTTGGCCCAAATGCTTTTACAGCCAAGCAAAACAATTTCTCTGGACTCTAATGAATAGACTTCTGTCATTGTTCATCATAATAATGCCCAGATCCTGGCAAGATTACCTAGATGCTACCACAATCCTGCTAATAAGTGATGATTAAAAAACACACACTTGAGGAAAAGGAAAGGTAGAATTTGGATCTTTTGCCCCAGTCTCTTCCCAAAGGAAAGCAGGATAATAAATGACTTCTGACTGTGATATATGACAAAGAGCCTTACCACATCAGTTTGCTACAGCAAAATTCAGCCAGCTCACTCAGTTTTGTCCATAAAAATAATGTTCTATTCAGTGTGAGAGGCCTGATAAATGGAGGGGACCATATTGAAGACATCTAGTGATATACTTTTTTTTTTTTCCTTTCAGGGGGAAACAGCTGGAGACAGAAAAAAAGATTAATTATTTTTTATGAAATAAGCATTTTCTCAAGCAGCAAAACTTCCTCCTAGTACTACAGAAATATATGACTCCCCTAGTATGTGTTACTTCCTCTCCATTTTCATCTAGAGATTTCTGTTTTTTTGGCAGAGTCCAATACAAGATATTTTACCCACAGGCAAAACCAAGTTGCTTAAGAGAGCAAGGTGTGACTGAGCAGACAAGAAAGAATAAAAAAATAATAATAAAATCAGGTGGGTTGACTGACAACTTTTTCCTGGAAGAGAGCACGCATGATTATCTCTGCTGTCCCTCTCCAGCCAAACTGCTGTCTCTTGGCTGTGGAAGATTCTGAAGGGTAATTATTACAGGGTACGTGGTCAGAGCTTGTGTTTAAAATATGGATGGAATTTTTGCTTCAGAATTTGGTCCTTAGCTGATGGAAGCAGCCAGATCTAAGGATGGCAGCCCAGCCCAAGGCAGGAGGTTCAGAACTAGACAATAAGTCCATGCCAACCTAAGCCACCGTATGATTCTGTGATCTTGTTTATGCCTAACTAGTGCTTGCAATGCTAACATAAAGGGACCGCTGCATTTAGAAGCATGAACAACGTGTATCAGGTGGGTAAAATTCTTCACCAGTCTCCTGTTGTAGTCTGTAGCGTTAAAGACAGGGGAAGAGACCTTGGTATACACAATGAATAAAGCAGAGGTAAGATCATCTGATTAGCAGAGCTTTTCAGGTAGAGCATAACGAGATCTGGGCAAATTCCAGCACAGGATGTATTTAGGTACTCATGCAAGAAATGTGTTTCTACTGCACCCATTGTTATTAATTCCTGCTTACCTCATTTGCACACCAGAAGTAGCTGGTCTGCAAACTGCATGCATTCAGAAACCCCAATATATGTTTTATTAAAAAAAATGAAAATAAAATCTTACTTCTGCAATCAAGTTACCATCAGTTCAGCCACCACCTGAGCTAAAAAAGCCTTGGTTTTAAGATGAGAGGCTCTCTCTTCCCACTGGATTAGATTTCAGTGGGAGCTAGGCCAGGAAATTGCTTTTATTTATATTCTCCACCCCTGGCAAAGTCAATGGCCTCATTAATTCGCTGATGGGCCAGCACCAGGATGGAAACTAGAGATGCAGCAGGGAAGATTGCCAGAGGAATTGCCATTTTTCTCCTCTCCCCAGCCTTCACCTTGCTCCCACCCTCAGCTCACCTCCAGCTCCCTCCTGCCAGCCCTCAGAGCTCATGCCATCACCTTCTCCTTTCCACCTGGATGCCCACCCTTCTTGGAGACAGAAGAAAGAATACTGCCCTAAATTCCATGTGCACATCTGCTAGCAGGAAAGGGAAGGAGCTGAAGCTAGTTCACTGCTTCTGAAATCAGTTCCAAGTAAACCTTCACCTTGTTAAATATGCAGTAAAATTGTAATACACCTATATAAAAGCGTGACAGTGACTACGATGAATCCAGGGCCCAGTGCCCCCTCTCAGACCAGAGCCTAGATTCCTGCTGATCCCCAATTGGAGCAGCTGTGATCTTCACACATCTTTTCAACATATCTTTTTATTTAAAAGGCATTTCTGATCGTGGGCTTTAATACCGTGGCTGGCTTTGCTTTGACTTTTATTTTCCACATAATCAGTCTTGCAGTAGAGGCACCATTAACCAGTAAAACAATTTTTAATGTCAATAACATTATTGCTTAAAGTGAGCACGAAAAGAATTTGTTAACTAGTGGGCAGTAAATTTACTCTTCTAATAGGTTCATCCTTTATTAGGTATTTATTTCAGAAGGTTAAACCATAATTAGATTGCGTTAGGAAGCTGAAGAAGAAAGCAATGGAGATTCCAACCTGTGAGTTTGTTTTATTTGCTCCTCAGATGTCCAAAGAAATTCTCGCTACAATCTGTATTCCTCCAGATAGGGGGTTGCACAACTAAACAGCTCCAATGTTTCTGCCAGGACTTTGCATTTGTCTTTCCTGTACAAAAGTTATTGCCAAGCTGTAATCTTTCCCTGAAATACAGCATGTGGAGCCAACGCTGAACCCAATTTACTGTGGCAGATGAATATAGCCAAGGTGGTGGTCTGAATGTTTGGCCTAAAGGCACAATCCAATTTTCAACTGTTTCAAAGCTATTATGTCAAAGGCTGTTTGCATAAACATAACAATAGCAGAGATCGCAGGCAGAGACAGGAGAGGGAAAGCCTGCCCTCTCGTGTCCTCTGCCTGCATGTGCCTGGGAGAAGATGCTCAGCCTCCCGAGTTCTGTGCGTGCTTAGGATGGAAAGAAAGAATGAGTCAGAATTACCGGAGAAGAGCGGGTGTGTGTGCGTGGGTTTGGGTACCCGGAGCCTATCTGTATTCGTGTCTGCAGGTGGAGAAGCTGTCTGTGCACGGAGAGAGGCACCATTTGGCTGCACGGAGCGGGCGCACACACACACACACACACACACACACACACACACACATGTCCTTCTAGCTGCAGGCACAGACAGTTTTCACGTGCACACGTGTCCACACTGCTGAGAGGCTTATTAAAAAAAAAAAAAGAAGAAGAAGAAAAAAAGAAAAAAAAAAAAAAAGGGAGCCAATGATGGAAACAGGAGAATGTTAATGACTTTTTAAACTTTTCTCAAGCTTGAAAAACAGATGTGATTATTCAATTCATTACAAGAAAAATGTCTTGCAGCAGCGTGCATGTGATGAGCTGACTGATGATGTGGGAACCTATGAGAAAGCTGTTTCCCTTATTAGAACTGGAGGGTTTTCAAGTCGATGTTCTATTTCTCTTTCCAGTTATGCACACACATACATGCTCTTTCAAATATTAAGAGTCGGGACTAAACCTTCAAATCCATAACGAACAAAAGCACAGCACCAGACCCAGAGGCTCTGTTACCTGCACAGTTTTACACTGGAACTTTCCCGACATTTACTTCGTTTGGCCAATATTTGGACTTGGGCCAAGTGTTACAGACTGGGCCCAGTACTGAGGCTCATCTCTCACTCAAAAGATGGGAAGAGGATACTCTTATCAGCTTTATGGAGGGTAACCAGAGCAGGAAAATCATTAAATGACAGAAGCTGCCAAAAATAAACATCCTCTGCTTTTAAAATCTTCCTTATATAGAACCACCAAGCACGGGGCTTATTAAGACATCTGGCAAATTATTTTTTCTGATGGAGAGAATTCTCAAGGCCTCGACTCCAGAACAATTGACGATTTCAGAGCACAACAGTTTTGCAGCATTAACATCACATCCCACGGCCATTTCTAAGCATCTGAGTTGATTGTAGCCCAGTAGCTAAGCTGGGGTTGAAGCCAGCATGGAAAGAAACAAGCCACAGAGCCACCCCAACAGAGCAACGTCCTCCTCACCCCATGGCTCAACCCTTCTCAAAGCCAGCACTGGGCAGAGATGGTTGTGTGAGGACAGCTGTGTGTGACAGATACTGAATAACCTCACTCCGAAATTCAATTTCTTCCTGATCTCAAGTGTTTGGAGATTTAAGACTGAGAAAAGAAATTTCACAGTGCTCCAAAGTTTGACTTTGGCACTGACTTCTGTTAGAAGCACATAAAATCATAGAATCCTTAGAGTTGGAAAAGATCTTCAAAGGTCATCTGGTCCAAGACCCACGCAAGGGACATGCACAGCTTCATCAGGATGCTCAGAGCCCCATCCAGCCTGGACCACATGTGTGACCTGGACATATCTATACATGTTTGTAAGGCATAGCCTAGAAACCCATTTCGATTTTAGCAGGATTGCAAGGTATCTCATAGAAACAGATCCTTTGCTATCAAAATATCAGCAATCTTAATAAAGATATGAAACTCAGTTATTATAACTCTTTCAAATGGGGGGAAAAAAGGAAAAAAAAAAGCAATTTATCTGGTCTAAGCCAATAGCTAATGACTGTTGGAGCGGGGACACAGTCAGCCTTGCCCTAGGAAGGAACTTGCCTTGTATGCATTGTCAGAAATAAGAAAACAGTTGTTTTTCTTTGCAAGTAAAAGCACATCATACATTTCATCATATAATTCTTTACAGAATTAAGGTGGGATTTACTCTCTAAGTCTTGCCTTGTGCTTAGCAGGCAGACAGGCTTACTGAGATCAACAAAATACTGGTTCAATACAGCTAGGTGTCCCCAGGGTTTTCCTTGCCTGTGAAATGGGATGACAGCTGAGATAATTATGTTTTTCACAGGACATTGTGATGATTAATTAGTTACAGAAGGAGCACAGCACACAGAAATTAAGTAGATATTTTAATGTGATGAAAAGTATGTTTATATTTATGTAAACACTGTCCAGCACTCATAGGGGAGAGCAGCAACTTTCTGAGCTATGCCCTGAGTTGTCTCCCTGCAGAGGGTCCTGACTGCAGCCAGCCCACACACCTCTCCTTCCACCTAAACCCACTGATGACTGCTGTTCACACACAAAGCTAAGCCCCAACCCAGGCTCTCAGGAATGAGGGGTGCTGAGAGGCACAGGACAGGAGCTGAAAAGGAAAACGTGACACTGTGTTTGCCCAGCTCAGTAGCAAAATCCAGTCTCCCAAATCCCAGTCTGGTGCTTCTCCCACAAGAGCATCTGCCTTCCAGGGAAGGGCTGCTGGAGCAGAAGGAACTGAGATGCACTGAAGTGGCAGTGGGAACAGCTGAAAGAGACAGCTGAGAAGTGGTTTAATGAAGACCAGCTTTGTTAGATATTTTTCTGCATCGTGTTGTTTTAAAGCTGTATTCCTGTTTACATGTTTCAGTCGCTGCTTTGTCCTTGGCTTTCCTGGGCCCGCTCTTAGATCCTCTTGTGGGGACCAGGATGTTTGGAATTGCTGTTCTGTTGCTGTGACTCGGATATTAGAAGCCGCTTAGGCATAAACAAACCCCACAGCCTTCAGAAGCACTGCCTGAAAACGGCTGTGACATCAACCAAAAAAGACATTGCGAAGGGCCATCCTCAGCACCACCACGGCACATTGGCTGCACCAACTTCAAACAGGGCACGTGCATATCTTCAGAGTCATTCTCTGAACAGATACGAGCTAATCTGCAGACAAATTTCTTTGACTTGCTGAATAAGGAAATGTCATGCATCGGTGTTTTGCTGAATTGCAGAGCGAATGAACACGAGGAAACACAAGAAGCAACTGACTGCAACAGAGACAATATTAGGAGTTGTATGGTATAAGGATGACATGCTGTATCAGAGCCCCACATGACTTAGAACTTAAAGTCAGGCTCTTGCTCTCACCCAACCCCTTTGGACAGTGGTTCAGCTCAGGGGACAGTGGAGAAAGCAGAACCAAAAGGATGTGGGTAAAGCCGCAGAACCAGGACTTCTGTGTAGTCAGCAGCTCTTCTGCAGTTTGCTTCACAGCTGCTGCATTTGCTTCACTCTACATCTTTAACACCCCTGTTCTCAAGGACCTACCATCTAGTTTTCCAAAGCAAGACTGTCTAGACAGGAGGAACCAGGAATATCCTTGCTCCCTTATCTGTGGCCCCACTCCAGGCTCACTCCCATGCCCTGACTTTCAAGTTCTTGGGCCAAGCAGAAGTGAAGACAAAGCAAGAGGATCCTGACCCAGACAGTGGAAGAAGCAGGCCCCCAAAAGCACCGTGGCCAGCAGCAGATTAGGTTAACAATCATAGAAACTCTGGAACAGAGAACAGGAAAATTAGTAGAAACCCAAGGATCCAGCAATTCATTATTTAAACCGCTGTAAAAATAGAGTAACACCTGCCAATGAGGTGCAGACACTGCAGCATCCTGTGTGAAACCAGCAAGCCTTAGCTTTGTATCACACCAACACTGCAAAGCTTCCTTAACATTTGGGAAATGTTTTGAGATCCTGCGATGAAAGATGATATTGCACAGCAAAGTAACATTGTTCATTACTGCTAGAATTAAGCCCATTGCTGACAGCAAAGTCGATGCCATGAAAAATGTCAAAGGCTGGAAAAAAACCTGCAAACTTCAAGATGCATAAAGGGAACAGCCTGCTTCTTCCCATCCCCCTCATCACACTCAGATATAATAACTTTCCCTAGTTCTGTGGCTCTCACAAAGCTAATGCTGTGTTCAGTTGCTGGAGCCTTTACAGATGCAATGCATTAGCAAAGCCTGCCAGCCAGCATCCTGTTTTTCCAATCACTCTTCTGAAACTCCTCCACTTTTCTCAGAGGTTTTATCAGAAAGATGTTCCTCTGAAACATTTCAGCGAGGGGATTTGACAGCTCTTCAAACACCAGCTGAAGTTCATTTGTTTTCCACTGCTTCCTGTTTTTACAAGTTCATTAGTGTTCCACCAAGATAGACGAAAGATTAGAAACTTTCACCAGCCACGCTGAATTCCTGACTTACAAATTCATGGGATACTGGCTGAACCTCTACAGTACGTACATGAAAACACACAGAAATCCATGTGTCCGTGTGCACACACACACACACTTGATACATACGCATGCATGCATCAAAATCATTGGCAGATGGATGTTTAGAAATCCCTAAGACTGTCTCTGCACACATCGAAGTCTGCATGTAGCTGTGATGCACATAAGCACACACATCAACACACGTACATAGGAAAAGCAAAGGCCCCGTTGTGGGCAGCCTGACACTGAGCCTTTTTTTAGTGGAATTTCTGAGGCCAACAAAGTAAATAAGCACCTAAAGCATCTCAGCTGTGCTCCATGGGTCAGGGCTGCTCACAGCACAAGCAGGAGGCAGAGAATATGCACAGATGCATTCCTGAGCACTCACAGGGGCTGAGTGTTAGAGCGCGATGAAGAAGGCACTGTGTGTGCTCAAGCATCCAGGCTTTCAGCATTATCTGTCTGGTACATTAATATGCTAATTGTAAGAGAAGAAACACGGAACTAATTCCATGTATCATTCATGTAAGAGCATCTAGGTAGCAGTAAGATAGGGTTGTATCAAAACAGACATAATCACATTGCTTTTCATTTATTCTAGAGCAGTAGTACACAGTATGTTCTCCCATTTAAATAGGTTAACGGGCTGTTTAGTTACAACAGCAGCAAGAAAATTGAAATCCATTTCTAATTTTCACACAGGCGCCGCTTTCTCTTATATCCCTGAAATGTAGTTGTAAACTTCCTATAAATCACAGTCCTGAGGAAAACAGCAAGCAGCAAGGTAAACATGTGTACTAATCTGAAAATTGTCCATTTCCGAAATGATAACACAGCATTCTGCCTTTAACGAGGATTTAACAATTGGGAATTAACCTGTCCATTTTCTGCTCCTTTTTCAAATATTTTTTCTTGAAATCTATAATTGATTGATTTAGAAATTACAAGAAAAAATGACAAAGGAAAGCATGTTTGCTTTGGTCTAGTGATTTTAAACAAGCCTGATGTGTCAGCCAACAGAAAGTGCTGTTGATACAATCATTAAAGGCACTGGGTACCTTACTGTACCTCTGTATTAAACAAAACTTGTATAATCTGGAAGCTGGCGTTTTCTAGCTGACTGCTAAGAAAATGTCAAATAAAATTTTTTAAGTGGGTTGGTAGTGATTTACAGCCAAATGTTTAAGATAGAATCAAAAAGCTTTCTTTTTTTGTTTGCTTTTGTTGCAGGTCAACTTCGATGATTTCAGGTCTCTGTCACACAAATCAGACTGGCTTCACTTTGGAAATGGTTCCCTGGATGACCAAAATATCAAATTCCTTTAAAATTGTCCTGAGCCCTTCACACCACAGAGCCATTATTAACTTATTGCCAGAGACTATAAAAGAGGGTATTGCTTGGTTTACACATTGTGTTTGCTGTTTTGTCTTTTAAGGGAAATAAAGCGACTGCTCCACATCTGACCCCTTGGAACCATTCGCCATTTGATGCTGTTATTGAAAGTATTAATTACTTTTAAGACTAAGGAGCACTGTATTATTTAAAATCAATTTTAGCAAACTTTACTACAGCGTTTGGTATCTTTGTATTTTCTCCAAAGTCCTTTGGCCTGCCAAACAGAGCTGGAAACATAATCAGGTATTTTCATGCTATTTTCATTACTGCTCTTGCCCTAGTTGAACAAGCACTGCTGTACAAATACTTTATTTGATGTGTTTCACCTTCACCTCCATGTTTTTTCTGAGACTACCATAAAAAGACACAAGAGGAAGAAGTTTTAAGTAAATTAGCAGAGGTTTCTTTGGCTTTGGGAAAGAGTAGTTCAAGCAATGTGCAAAGGTGCAGATCACCAATTTCATAATGAAAAATAACCACCACCTTACATCGGTGTGAGGCTTTTTCTTCCTGACATGACTGAAAATGTTATCCTGACAGCACAGCCCATTCACATAGGAAGCAGACTAACAGCTTTAGCACAACACAAGCCATGTGAAAGTGCTGATGTTTTGGTTGGTTATTTGTTCTGGGGAAAAAAAGGAGAAGGCCTAACCTGCAAAGAAAATAAATTCTTCTACCTGCTGTCTTTGTTCAGCTCCAGCCAGAGTGTTTTATAATTCATGACCTATATAACACAAATAACACATTAGATGCTACACAGACAGGTGGAAAAGAAACTAAGTCTGGAGCTCAGGCTCAACATTTACCTCTTCCTGGCTTTTTAGTAAGTCCCTTACAGAAACAGTGGGTTCCCCATCAACACAAAAAATAGGACATGCTGCCTTTTGCAGAGTGTACTGGTGTGGTCACTAAGAAGGGGGGGGAAGCCTTCAGCATTGAAGTAGGAGAGCAAAATCCATTCTAAAGTCAGAGTAAGACAAAACTCATCTTGGTAGTCTCATGTGTTCATTAACTGTTGAAAATACATCATATTCACCTGAAGATTTTTCCTTTTCAGTCTCGCAGCCCTTAAGAATCAAATGTCACGTCAGGGCTTGTATCCTTGAATTCAAGTAAAACTAGTGTAAGCATGGGGAAAAGGGAGGGAGAATTGTAGGACTTTTGGTGGTAGCACGAAAGTTAGCATATTTGGACATGATTTCTATTGTTTCCCTTTGAAAATCCACTGATATTTGATCTTGAGTATTATGAGGGTGTAAATTCCCTTTTGGAAGGAATGAGATCTAACGATGTGCTTGTCTGAGGGGAAGCACAGGGACACAGGAGAAGCCATCTGGGAACAGTGCACAGCATGACTTCAAAGAAATAAGCCAAGAGCTCAGAGTAGGAAAATTCATCAGGCAGTGTGGCCAAGGCAGTGGAAGGCAGTGGAAAGAGATGAGAGAATGGAGACAAGCTTCAGCAGATCTTCCTTCTTCATTGTTTTTCTGTTGCTCCTGACCCCTCCACCTCCTTTCTCCCCAAGCTGCCAAGGCAAGGTGAGACCGTCTGGTGTCTGCAGCCCAATTTTTCCCCTCTCTCAACACCATCTGGGAAACGCTCCTAATGGAATTTCCAGATGTTTGTGTCATTCTGGCTTTTGTGTCATTCTTCATTTTCTTTTTCAGTTCAGATCTCTGCCATGACATTTCATGCACACCTAAACTTCACACTGCACAGCAAAGCACAGGAATCTTATGTAGATAAAAGCATGCAGCAGGTATGGATGGGTGAGTTTTTGCCATTGGTGTTCACACAAATAGAACTATTTCACAGCTATCCACAGATGTGAGAAGCTATCTCTGGGGTGTATCACCCCATTTTCCAACAGGCTTGAGTACTGTTCAGCTTTCAGTGCACACTTCACTTATCAATAGTTGCGTGGCCAGCCATTGCTTGAATCAGTCTTGCAATACAGACAAATAAACATTTCAGGTAGCAGAAAGAACTTTTCTTCAAGTTGATCAACATGTTCACCTATTAGATCACTCCACCTATGACTTCCATGCTGTTCTCAAAGTTACTCCATGCAGCTGCAGCAGCATAGGGATCCTCCTTGAGCTTCCACCTGCTGAGCTTGCACTGTTTCATCAGAGCCCCTACACAACTGTAATTAAATCTACTGTATTTAAAATTAATGATTGCAAATCTGTGTCCTCAAATTGATGAAAGTTTACTGCAGGTGTCACTCAGGAGCACTGAGCCCTGAACAGGCTTGCTTTGCACGGCAGCTATTTGATGCCCTCATCCTTCTTGTTTTCAAGGTATTGCCAAAATAGTTTGGCAATAAGTTTGACGTAGAGACTGCCTACAAAAAGCTTATTTGGAGACTGTCCTGGGACACCTAAATATCTTGGGATGCATTTTACTAAAAGAGTTTACAACATACTAACTTTATTCTGGCCTTTTAAGAAAGCAAATGAAATACAGCTCTCTGCAGCTACTCTAAGCAAGTATTAGCATTGCTCTAACAAGGACTTGACTATACAGCGAAGGAGCACAAAATAGAGGAGGACAAGTACTTAAGCATTTAAGACACAGTAGCTGTTTCAAACTCCTGAACCACAAGCACCTTGTTTGTAGTTCAGAGCAATCCACTTTACATCCAGGTTGCACAACGGCACTTTAATATAAAAGAACACTCTGGAAGCTAACATGGAACAGTTACAGCGCTTTAAACACACTCCCAAGCTTATTCCATGCTAACTTCCTGCTCCATTAAGCCCTGAGAGCTGAACTCTCTGCTCCTGATTTTCCCTGTGAAGCTGTGCATAACTCAGGATGGTGGGAGCGTGTGTCTTAGAGAACAGGGGTCAGAGCTGGAGAATCTATTCAATTGTTTTCCCACTTAAATAACAAAAAAAGAAATGTTCCCTTAGAATCCTAGCCAAGGAAGAAAGTAACTTGGCAAACTCAGACTTCTGAGTTCTTTTACTAGAAAGATTTATATTTTGCTCACCACAGATATACAGAGCAGACAGCATACTGCATATTTGGGAGGCTGCCTGTGCTCCTTGTAGCATAAGTTTTTGGCAGTTTTTCTGAAGTAAGGTTGAGAAAATACACAATGCTGGGGGCAACCTGGCCATTGTAAAAGTTAAAACTAGCTTTTAATTAGGTAAGCTATAGATTCAGACATTCATGATTTTAGGCCAGAAGGTACAACTGATCACCCAATCCACAGGCTACAGGGCTTTTCAGCTAAATTAAATTCCACATCAAGTCTAACAGCTGCAGCTGAATTCAAATATCTTTTTAGAAAGACATCCAACTGCAATAGAAAAGTTTCCAGTAATGGAGATCACACCACATCATATATCTGTTCAGGATTTCTTGGACAACCTCACTGCACGTGTGATGTTCAACCCCCATAGAGCCAGTCAGAAACTTTCAGAAGGCCTGAAATGTGCTGTTCCCATGCAGGAGTTGCTGCAGCCCGTGCTTCCTAAGAAGTGAACGTGCTGTTGGATGGGAGGTCTCACCTACTTAGAAGCTCTGGATAACTGCAGGCAGTTTTTCAGATTAAAAAAAAAAATAAAATTAGGGTACATTGGTTTTTCCTGCCTTGCAGCAGACACCAGGAAGATAGGGAGAGAAGCAAGCCATACCCTAATCATAGCTCCTGGCACTTTTAAAAGGACATTATCTTACTTGTAAATGGCATCTTGGAGGCAACCTGAGTGAAGCCAGGTAAAAGCAGAAAGACAAAGAAAACCTTGGCCATGGTGACAGAATCACAGAATCACAGAATCACCCGGGCTGGGAGGGACCTCAAGGATCATACAGTTCCAGCCCCCCTGCCTGGCAGGGCCACCAAACATACACATTTAGATCAGGTTTCCCAGGACCCCGTCCAACCTGGCCTTGAACACCTCCAAGGACCACTTTCTTTTTCAGCTGCTTTGCTGACAAAGTGTGTCATCTGCAGTGGGCAGAGAAAACCCTACAGCTTCCCCCTTCCTGCCCCAGCACCCAGGGCCCTCAGCTGTGGACAGACCATTACCCAAAGGAAACATGTTAACCCTTTCTCTGCTGACCTTTTGGGCTAATTTACCCTTGGTTTTTGGAGACATAGAAAGTGTCATACAGACTTGCAAGGAGTCAATTGAAAGCAGGTTGAAAAATGGTGTTCCTGGAGGCTATGGTGCTTGTAGCAATAAATTTTACAAGTTAAGGTGCACTTGTGTTTGCTGTAGATTACTGAAAGGAGGGAACTTCAGTTGCATGACCAGAATTTAATTTGTTTTCCACTTCGTCATGCCAAATGTTAGTGCCTCTCCTGAGACTTCATGTTCTGCCTTGAGAGGAAGAACCTAATTAGAACTGAGTTCTACCTGCTGCATATAGTTACTCAGAAGTTTGACTGGATAACAACCACAAGGTCTTCCAAGATGCACAAAACTTCTGATTTTAGGATGGAAGTTTTCTAGCACAATCTAGCATTCACTTCCTAAAATGCAGGTATTTTTCAGGTATCTCCATCTGATCAGGAAAATCCCGATCCTAAGACATCGCTGAGGATGTCTGTCCTCAAGACATTTAGTTCAGAGAGGGGGGTTTCCACTTCACTCTTATCAGCATAAATCTACTTTCCGTAGGAATTGTTCTCAGCTTCCAGTGACAGCAGAATACAACTCAGTTGGATTTTAAAAAGATGAGTGCACTGAATTGGCTCTTGTGACCGAGTAGTAGCAACACAATTGCACAGTCCCTGGCCCTTCATATTTTGGCTGCATGCAGCCCAGCAAAGCCTCGTGGATCATTAGCACTGGATTTTTAGAGCACCACTGATAATTACCAGGCTGCACGAGCTTTAGCTTGCATTAAACAATGGCATACATAACTTAACTATGGAAAATGGGTAATTATGTGGCCCTACCCTATGTAATGACTATGCTTAGGCCTAATACAATGAGAACCTTTTAAAAATATCTCTGCGTTGCACTATATGCTTGCTGTATACTTCAGAGTAAAGCAGTACTAGGAATACAGACAGAAGAACATGCATTTTTTTTTTTTCTCTCTTTTTATCCTGTGTTTAGAAACAGAATTTTACAGGCCAACCAGCCAGCTGGTGCAACATCCATTATTTACTCCTGTTGGACTGGGAATCTCATCAAGACCTAGCACTGGTGACCTGACACTGGCAGAACAGAGTGGAGGCAAGAAAGATGCTCCCCAATGTCCCCAGAAGCCGTTCCTGCTGTCTCAGCCAGATGAAGAGCACCGCATGTTGCTCTTGTTGGAAAGTAAGAAAAAAGAAAATCTATTTATTTATTTATCAAGCAACATCTTAGAAGATTCATTCGCTGCTCAGTGGGCCTGATTTTCTATTGCTAACTTGTATTTTCTTGGAAGATATTTTCTTAAACTCATGTTGCACCTTTTTTTTTGTGAAAACATTTTTATTTCAGAAAATGAAGCAGTACACACATAGAACAGAGATGTCCAAATCCTGCAATGGGATAAGAGCCTTTCCAACTTTTAGCTTAACAGTCATCTCCATCCCAGAAACACCTCTCCCCAAATACCTGGCATACACATCCCAGCCTGCTAGGAATTACTGGGATGTTTGCCATTGATGTGACTGAGCATGGTTGTACATACAGCTTCCACTGCTACAGCACAAATTGCACAGCCTTCAAGAAGTTATATGAAGGAAAATTAGAAGGTGGTATTGAAAAGTTACTCCATAGAACACCGTTGTTTACTTCCTGTAGTTTTCTTGTTTTACTCCAAGGTACGGCTGTCTCTGCAGGCCAGAGACTTTTGGGGAGGGAGAAGCAAAGCCAATCACAGAACCATGGGATCACAGAACTGTGAAATCATAGAATCGTGGAATCATGGAATGAGTTGGGCTGGAAGGGATATTAAAGATCATCTGGTTCCAACTACAGTCACAAAACCAGCAGCCAGATTCATAACTGATGAACCAAAAACCAGATCAGATTTCCTAAAATGCAGAATTTTAATTTAGCTTCGGGTTAGCCTGAGAAGGGAGGGAAATTCAGCTTTTACTCAAAACCTTTTCATTCACCCTGTCGTCCTCAAACCTGGCTGGGTCCTGTGGGATCCTTGAAGTTAATAGCCAAGTTTCCACTGTCCAGATATTAAATTCAAAATATAGCTGTTTGCAACTCTGCTAAAAAAAAAAAAAAAAAAGTGGAGAGGTTCATGTTTCCAAAAATATTTAAAACTTTCTGATTTCAGGAGAAAATTATAAGAAGCAGAAAACAGAAACCACAGCAGGTAACAAACATATGAAATCAACGAAGTCCAGAGTAAATATTCTCTTTTTTTACCCTAAATATTCCACTTACCAGCCCCTACTCTGCAAAGGTTTTCTTGCAGAATGTGTCATTTGTGACCAGCTTTGGGTGTTTAAAACATTTATAGGGAGAGAAAGACAGATTGATGCCTTTAGTGCAGCCTGCACTCATCAGGTCTAAAGACAGGTCAGGGAGATGACAGGACTACTAAGCTTAAGGTGACGGACTTGGCGCCATGCTACATTTAAGCCGAGACTGAGAGTCCAGAATTCCTGGACATCATAAAGAATCTATTATCATTGTGGTCACTTTCAGCAACGCTGGTTTCATTACCATCTGTCTTCATCCACCGATGCTTAGGGAATAAATATTAAATATGGAACTTTTCCTGGATTCAAGTCACAGAAGGCAGAAGGCGATGCAGTTCTCTAGTAATACGATCTCAGAACACCTTTGAGTAGGTGGAGGAAGATAAAGAAATCAGATAAGATCATTAGCTCTGTCGAGTTGAAAATAAGGGTTCAGTTTTCAGTTGAGCAATAATTCTCTTTTCAAGGTGGGCAATATTTAAGCAATCATCCCTAGAAAATTGGTCATTACCACTGGCTAATAACCGATTTGTTAGTTAATAGCCCAAGGTGAAACCAAGGGCACTAAATGCTCTGACAAACCACCACTGACTGCAGTATTAACAGATTTCAAGGGCATCATTGCTATTATAAACCATGTTCATTGATTTATAACAACACTAATATGTTTTATAAAAGAGCAGTGCAGTGTTCTGGAAAAATTAATCATTCCTTGCTAACCCACAGCTGACTGTCCACCGCTCTCAGTCCTGTAGTAAACTGGATACCATCAAATTTTGTTCTGCTTACATTCAAGAGCAGAAGATGTAGACTGGAGGAAGGGAGGGAGAGGAAAGAGTCTTCTCCAGAGAAGGGAGTATATCTTTGTCATCCTGGCAATGAGATATAGATGGCTGCCCAGTCTCCACCATCCACAACTGTGTATTTTTCTGTGGTCTACCTGCTACTCACACCCCCGCAGCCCATTTCTTCCATGCTACCCCAGGAGACATTCAGAGACAGTCTGCTTCTGAAAATCTTTCACACTTATCCCCTAAATGCAAGACAGACAAGAGGCGTAGATCCACAGTCATACAACAGATTATTCTGTTCTGTGAATGATAAGCCCAGTACTCACAAGCTCACAGTCAACATCATTTGTGATGTAATTCCTTCCAGAAAGGCACTGAAACTAAACTGCATTATTTTGCTGCTGGAGCATGCTAGAAGTGCATGAGTGGATGTAACTGGAGCTCACCTGATGGGTTCTACCTTGTTTAGTCACTGTAACGCTGGTATATCACCAAATCCACAGATTCTGCAACTGGTGGCAGTAGATATCAAAAGAGCAAAGCCCAAACACACCCAGCAACGCACAGATAACTGGCTGGAAAAACATGTAGCTTTCTGCTTGATCTGTGTTGTAGTCCCACCCCCAGCAGTACCCTTCTCCATTTCACCCCAGGGGACCATGGATTGGCACTGACATACATATATGACCCTGGTCATCACCTGGAAGGAATCTACAGACCTGGCGAATGTCCTGAGGATAGTCCATTGAGGCTGTGTGCTCCTGGATTTTGTCACCAAGGTGAGACACTCAAAAAAACCTCACAATTTGAAGAAGTTTTAAGCTCTGGATTTGCGTTACCACCTGGCACAGCAATAATGCTAAATGTTGGGCCGTGCTCAGCTGAATCTTGACAAAACTCAGTCCGAAAGAAAACAAATTTATTAACCCTTCTGCCAAGAAGCAGAGTTTTCCTCATTGTGATAATGCTTGATATGAAACTGTCAGCTCAAAAACTTCAAGCAGTGCTATCTCTGATTAAGAAGGATACCAAAAGTTCACTCGTCCCTTCTGTCAGTAAATCTGTTATTTCTGCCACTAGTGCCCACCAAGCCTGAAGGAGCCTCCATGTCTTCAAGGGCACGACAAGGCTGTTCATGCAAACTTTCCCAAGCTGTAGCATGAAAGCCTCGAGGAGAAAAACTTGCAGGAGAATTCGCTCAGCTTCCAGATGGTCAGGAAAACTCTTGTGATCTCCAGTCAAGTAGCACTGTTTTAAGTAGCTAAACTGCTTGAAGCCCCATTAGAACTGGAGCTGAAATGCCCAGCTCCTCAGAGATGCTTAAATATTCTTGATCTAATATTTCAGTTGGAATCTGGTGCCTAAATACCTCTGAGTTCTGGAGCAAAATCTCTGAGCAAAGAAGGACTTCATAATCTCAGACTGCTGTTTCCCAAAGCAAATTTGAATCCGAACCAAGCTGTGCCAAAAGAGACAGATAGATGAGTTAGAACTACTGTATGTACATACCTGCCTGTATATAGATTAATCATAATAAGGATCCAGTGTGGACATTTCAACCCCGTAATTTTAATGGAAATGAGGCTCTAAATCTGTATTATCGCACCAAGAAAAATGGAGCTATTTTCACATCTCAGTTGCCTAATGGACTAGACACACATTTTCCTCTGTCTTGGGGAATGAGCTGTAAGTGACAGGCTCTCCCCAGGTTGTTAATGATGCTTTCTTCTATTGGCTGCCCCATGACAGCCTGCTGGGTGAGGCTGCTATAAGAAGCGTCACTTTATCCCCTGAAGCACTTGTGCGCTGAGTCTGTGTGTGCAGCTGCACTACTGCGTGCCATATGCACACCTTGGCGATCAGCTCCTGCTTCTTCTGACATGAAAACGTGCATCGGGCTGGAATGTCTGCTAAGCACAGAATGAGCATTTACTTCAAGCCATAGGTGAGGCCCCTGACTTTCTTAGAGGTGAGGTCTTCCACACAGCAAGCTGGACTGAGCAAGGACTGAGTAGAACCTGAGTCAGACTTTTGGGATCTGCCGTAATTTTTCCAGGCAGAGAAATGTGCTTCCACATCCTGCACGTTCTCGCTCTGTGATTCGCTATAAGGCTGGTCCTGCCCAACAGATCCAATGAAGACTTGTCGACTACAATAAAATTTCTTCAACAAGTTAGAAAGAACAATTGGAAACATAAATTCGTGCTGTAGATCCAGCACCTCAGCAAACATTTGCTGCTTTCTTTATTTTTTTTCTGTCTTTCCCACAGAATGTTTAAAAAAAAAAAAAAGAAAGAAAGAAAAATGACAAAGAATTAGCTGTACATTTGTGGTTTATTGGTTTTCCTAGAATTTATTGCAATGCCAGAAATTAATTTATGAATAATAGCAAGCATGGGATCACAATGAACTTCATGCGAAGAAAAAAAACACCTAAAGAATGTTCTAGTTGGCAAGAAAAAGCCCGTGCGTCAAATTGAATGCCAAAAAAGGAGGGTAAATCTCACATACCAGCTTTGGAAATCATTAGGGGTTTGTAAATTATGAGACAATGTTACATTGTCTTCCCAAACATTTTTTCCCATTTACTGCTCCGTGTGCCTAAGCTCACAGTGTCCTGGAATTTTATTGCTTTATGGACACTGATATGCAGAGGCTTAAGAAAACGTCACCTTCTTTTTTTGTTTTCTTTTTTTCCCAAGAGTTGTTCTTTCCTTTTAGATTCCCTTAGATTGCTATGTATTACTCATTCCCGTGTCTCTTTGACAAGGATCATTACTTATGTTTATCATAAAAAGATGCTCTCTATTACTGTCATATGGTTCCAGGATTTGTTATTATAACGCTGCAGAGTCCGGAAATGGCACAAAACAAAGGCCAGTTTTATTTGGCATATTTGTGAGAGTCTTTCATTGCCAAGCTCCTCCTTATTTGCTTCAATACAAGCATCTCTAAAGTCTAAAATAGAAGAACTCATTTTGCATGGGGAAGTAAAAAAGGGGCAATTCTCATGTAGGAAACAGCAGGGGAAATATCATAGAAGACACATACAGGAAGTTAAACTTGTGTATAGCAGTTCACCTTAGCATTAGGTGGCCAGATACATCAGGTTGTGTAGGTTTGTAGGTTTCACAGTTGATTAAATCCCACAGGCACCAGTAGGCAGGTTTCTCCATCATCAAGGATGCTTTATGACTGGCATCCTCAGCAGAGCACAACACCAGCAGGCAGGGACTGCCCTAACCAGCCCAGAACAGCTTAGAGATAAACCAGCAAAACCCCAGGGAGCTGAACTTGAAGTCATGTGCACAAGAGGACTTTGCAGCTGTATGGGCTTTCCTCCATCCCACAGCCAGAATTACAGCATGTGCCAAGAGATCCTAAAGGAATAGGGGATGCAGTCTCCTTCACTTTTCCTTCAACCTAGTACATTTCTCCCCGGGGAAAAATCTCCCATTGATGTGCGGTTGCAGAAGGACTGGAAGCTTTCAGTGTGTTGCACAACACTGTACTCGAGAAAAATTTGGGAAAGATGCAAGAATTTGCAGAGTGCTGGTGTCTGAATTCTAAAGCAATGATGAAGGAACAGCTGGCTGGTTTGATAGATACAACTGCTGGGTTCTTCACTGACAAATATCAACTCTAATTTAATCTCATCAGGGCACTTAATATGGCCACAGGTGCAGGATTGACACAAGACCTTTTTATACCATAGATCATCATAGATTATATTCACCCATGAAATGAATATAATAATGCTTACCTGCCTCACTTGCATGTTATGACAGTTAGTCAGCCACTGTTTATAAAGATCATTACTGTCCTAACTTGGAATTACAATCTATTTGTTACAAATGAGCTTCTACAAGTATTTCCAGGTTGGTTACAGGCCAGTAGAGGCAATATAAATATTAAAGTAAAGATCACACTGGACCCAATCAGCAAGAAAAATCAAGTAGCAGTATCTTGGCCACTGGATGTCAATATAAAAAAGCATTTGCAGCTCTTGGATAAAGTCAGAATTGCTCAAAACAGAAGAATGTGATGCAGAAAATCAACATTTTTAAGCTGTGTTTAGTTATGAATTTGGATGAAACTAAAAACCTCCAAAGTTTCTGTTGCAATGTTCCTCATTTAAATGGTATAAAAATGTTTTCCATCACAAAGGTTAAAATGTTTTCAAACGGTAGTTTCATTTCATTCATTTACTGTAAGAAATTATATTGAAATTGAAATGAGACATTTTACCCACTTGAAATTAAAGGCTCTTTTCATATTAAATTGAAGCATTTCAGTCTTACTACCATGAATTTTGAAATATATTCCCATGAAATATTGATGAAATTGGTTCAATTGTGATTATTTTTCAGTTTTGTTACCTGGATATTTTCCAGTGTATTAACTCTACTGTATTTTCCACACCAGAATATCTTGCACAGCAAAATTGATGGAAATTCTGAAAGTAGAAATTTTTCTGCTTTTAGAAGTGCCCAGCGATGGTGATAATTCTTAACTTGAGAGATCATTATATTCAATGGAACAACAAAATTTGCAGTAGAGAGTAAACCAGAAAAGTCATGAATTTTTGCAGAATTTTAACAGCAACTTCCAACAACAGCTGCACAGAAAGCATCAAACTGCCTTACTGCAAAGCCACCTCGAAGAGGGTGCCCATCAACTACAGATTTCTCGTCTGCCTCTGTAAAGTGTTCCAAGCACAGCAAAGCACTGACTCTACCAGGTAAAAGACAGCTAGACTCCAAGCTCCACAAGGGCTGTGCTAGAGAGATTTCAGCTCATGAATCAAAATTAGGTTTCACAGCCTTGCAGTCGGTGAATCCTGCAGCAGCTCTGCGGATGGCTGCTCTGCAAACCAGGGGTGCTAATGAACAGAGAGCACAGTTAAGACTTCCTACATTGGGAGTAAATGACAGAGGTGGTTTATCTTATTGTTTCCAATGGGTGCACTTGACAGGAATTCAACTGGAGCAAAGAAGTAAAAGAAAAAAAGAAAAATGTTAGGTCTGGGCCAAAATAATGATGACTGAGAATCACAGCGCTTCCCTTTCAAGTATCTCCAAAGAATCTGTCATCTTAAACAGGGATACGTCTTATCAGAAATTGAATGGCAGCTATATACGTGGCTGTAGATATAAATGCTAGCTGTAAGGTCACTGGAGTATAAAAAACACGCTGAGAGGATGTTTTCATTATACATTAGCTTTTGTCTTCCTGTGTCAGGTTAGTATTGCAGTTGCTCTGTTGTGTAGTAGCCATGACTTTTATTGATTTGTGTTTTTTCTACAGTAAACGCTCCTGGTCAGGGGCTGTCATCATTTCTCAGCACAACTATGTTCTATAGAGTACTTAGCATGAAATATATCAATAAAAATGGTGAAGCCTCCAGAGGATACAGCTGTGCAGTGCTGAGCATGTCCCTGACACATCTCACCTCGGGATCCACAAAATAAGTATTCGGAAAGGAATTCAGAAGGAATGTTTTACTGCATGTTCCTGAGTATGTCTGGTCCTCTTGAATTTGGGAAAAATGAGTCAGGCACTAAATGATTTTATCAGCTTCCTTTTAATCTGCAGGTCTAAAAATTAGAAGTTGTGGGCTTTTTTGTGGTGGGGGTGGATGGGTTTTCTGT
This sequence comes from Perdix hodgsoniae, assembly GCA_035772895.1. NCBI lineage: Eukaryota > Metazoa > Chordata > Aves > Galliformes > Phasianidae > Perdix > Perdix hodgsoniae. The sequence goes on along the minus strand of JAPSGF010000035.1, from coordinate 6,752,532 downwards.
TTTGTTTTCTAGATATAGAGGCAGAGAAGCAGAGACAGAGAAAGAAAAAGAATTAGATGGAAAAGGTAGAGGTAGAGGTAGAGGTAGAGGTAGAGGTAGAGGTAGAGGTA
>JAPSGF010000035.1:6575411-6752412 GCA_035772895.1 Perdix hodgsoniae | reverse complement strand
AGGTAGAGGTAGAGGTAGAGGTAGAGGTAGAGGTAGAGGTAGAGGTAGAGGTAGAGGTAGAGGTAGAGGTAGACGTAGACGTAGACGTAGACGTAGATGTAGACGTAGATGTAGAGGTAGACATAGAGGTAGATGTGGATGTAGATGTAGATCTAGATCTAGATAGAGGCAAAGGCAGAGGCAGAGGCAGAAACAGAGAAGTTTCTAAAATCTTAGGACTCCAGAGAATAATTTTTAAGAAAATACATCCATTGGAACAAGACTGTTGCTAACATAATGGAAGACAGCAGTGATCTGTTCAGGGCTTCCCTCATGAAATCCTTGGAGAAACTTTTCATCTTTACTACTTCCTCATGACCCAGTTCAGGATTTTCACTGTTACTCTCCCGGGGCCTTTACTCCATTGCTTCTTGTCTAATTCAGGTCCTGAGTCAGCAAGATACTTCATTCTCTGCCTGGTAGCCCCGCTAGCTGCACTGGGATTACTCCCATGTTTAAAAGTAATATCTTGCCAAATTGAAATAACATGCCCTACTTAAAATCACATAAACTGGAATCTGCTGGGCCCAGACCCCAAAACCATCAGGTGTCTCTACATCACAATTATCTAAGATCACTCATACAATCAACCAGAACCCGAGAGTCTTGTATCACTGGCTGGACGCAAGAAATGTATATATTTAATTCTATCACTTTTCATTTTCAGGTCCTTGGGGTACAGGAGATGACAACATTTCTCTGCCAGAAAGAAAAGGTCTTAACTGCTTTTAATTTAAGAGATGTCAATCCAGTTATTTGTTAGAGTGATGGAAGGGTAATGGAGCAATCCTGTTTTACCCAGATGAATTTCCCATGACAAATGATATTGGCTCATCATCTGTGGTCATGATGGAATTTCAGTATTTTCCTTGCTCTGCAGCATGGATAGGGCTGTAAAGAGCTCTTGTTTTCCTTGGGACATTTGTTTCCAATTTTGCAAACACTGAGAATAGGGTTATTTTTGTAATACTGTTATGAAAGCCTGGCATTTTCTTCTTCATGTTGGAGTTAATTATAAATCATCGGAGTTGCACTGCCCACAACAAAGTTCTCAGACCCAGAAACTGAATCATTGCTGATCACCGCTCTCCCACCCCTGCTCTCTCTCTCACTGTCAGTTACCCTTTGAGGAAGGGAGGGGGCGTTATTTTAAGATGTTTTTATTGGCTTCGAAATACGAAGTGTCGGTTCCAAGGTCTTTTTTTCCCAGAGCAAGATAAACTCCTTTGGGCCATACATCATGGGGCTTTCGCATAACTTGACAGGACCTCACATTTAAATGCCTTCGCAATACCATATCTGATGACTTATGGGATGACTGCAGTTTTTCAGGAGATGTATCATCAAAAGCCTCTTTCAGTAGCATTGGGCTTAGTCCCAGGTTTGCTTAACACTTTCAATAGCAACTTTTCATTCTTTTTTTTTTTCTTTTTTTTTTTTCTCTTTTTTTTAATATATACAAGCACATTCATGCACACACAATATCATACCAGGCAGTTCTGTTTGTTTGTGGTGGGGGCTCATTGTTGTGTTGTTGTTGTTTTAAATTAGTTTAAATCTTAAGTGAATTTTACTGTCGTTTTAGGCTCAAGCATGTTCTTTAAAGCAGATTAAGTCAGAAAATTCAGGTCAGAGGATCACATCAAGTTCTGTTACAGGAAATTTGTTAAAGCTTCCCTCCCACTAACCTACTTAGTGTCAGGTCTGATTTGAAAGTAGAGCACTTATAAGTGTAAAGAGTTTAATCAGGTTTCCTATTTTTATTAGAAAATATGAAAATCCAGCTTCTCTTTAAAATAAACTGCTCAGCTTTTATTTGGGTCTTGGTAAAGGCATTTGTGTTTGTTCCTAAGGATGAGTGCTTTTGCAGAAGCTGCTTGCTGCAGACTTGTGAAAGGAGATTGTCTCTGGAAACAAAATAATCATATTTAACTTAATTGGGCCCTTGTTCAGCAGAGCACTTAAGCACAAGTATAAATCTAATCTTACTCAAGACAAGACTTATACAAGCACTTCAACCTGAAGTGCTTAATTTCCAGTGGAGTCAATGGAGCATTCCAAAATCATGACTCAGGTCCTAGAATCGTTAGACTGGCATGACATTTAAGGGAAAAATAATAATAATAATAAAAAAGCATAACTGGATGTTATTCTTCCCTGTTCCTGTCACTACAGCAGCTGGCAATTTTCCTAAAAATAAAACTCTTTTGCTCAGTCTTAAGATCATGCTTAAATTCAAGGTCTTTTTTTTTTCTGAATTAGATACAAAGCGTTATGTCAATTGACTGCAGTGTAATCCCCCCTCAAAGGAAGATCTTCCCAAGGCCTGAGCAATACACATCATCAGAAGATGAATGCTGTGGTATAAAGAGATGTTTGTAGAAGACTTCCCTGGAGGTGGGGTCAGAGACCAGGACCATTACATGGAGGTTACTGTTTAGCGCAATCCCCAGTGGTGACAGGGAGAAAAAACACAACCTCTCATGTTTAGACTGATGTGGATAGTGGCTGGGAATAATTTACAAATCCTGTCAGTACTTCCTTTGAAATTAAAAGGAATCAATGTTGAATGCAAATACCAGCATAAAATGCACTGCTGTAAATGGTGCATTAAGTTCCCTTCCATTTAAATGAAGAGCTTTGTGTTCACAGGGAGGAAAGGCTGAAAAGGCACATCTATTCTGCAGTTGCAGGTATACTGGTATTAGAAAATACCTTCTGGGAAATGAGCCTGTTGGCTTACATACATTGTATATTAAGTAAATAATATATTTGGTGTTAAATGGGTTTTTGGCATAATATTCAGAATTCTATTGCTGACCATACAGTGACATGTTCATTTACCAGTGGGCATATTAGCCTTAATTCTACTATTCGGCTGGCTTAGTTATTCCTATTTGAAGACTCAAACTCATGACAATAAACCTGCAGTTGTAGTAGTTGTGTCTTTTCCACACTTTTCCATCAGCCTAAGACATTGAATATTTCAGGCGACATCAATTTTCTGTTTGCATCTGGGGTAAATCAGCTTGATTCCAGGGAAAACAAAAAGCAATGGCAAGTCCTTCTAGCTGAGAATCTGGCCCACAGTGCCTGCTAACTTCTCTATAGAGGCTAATGGGGAAAATGCCTGTCATTTTGCGGCTTCTTTCTCTCCACAAACACATTTAAGACAAGTTTGGTCAATTATCCCCATGTCTCCTATATCCATTTAGTGTAATTCCGATTAAGTGCAGTTCCACCTACAGCACTAATGGGAGAAATACTGATCAACCACAGGTCCCTCTTTGCTATATTTAGCTAACGTAAACGCTCGTGATTCCAGTGCATTGCCAGGGGAATGAGATCGTTATAGACGATAGCATTTCCATTTGACTTCCCAGGAGGATAGACCAGCATGGGTGAAATCCAGAAACCTACTTTAACAGAAGTACAAATAATAATAGACGTAAGTGACTGTAGGCTCTGCAGTCACAACATCCCAGAAGTCAGGCAGCTGAGCTGAAATAACACTAAACTAGGCATCAAGAAAGCTTGGTTCTACTTTTCTCACTATCCTGTTGTGTGACCCAGAGCAAGCCACTTCCTCACTTTGAAGATCTCTTCCTTATTTCTTCCCTTCTGTTTTCACTCTTTGCAGCACGAACTACCTGATGTTTCAACACCTTGGTCATAGTAGTTGACTTGGCTTCACTCTGAGTTTTGCTGGGGATGGGATGCGTTTTGACCTTTGCATGTATGAGGACAAGTCACAGACAAGAACTTGCTCTGCTGCAGAGAAGTGTGAGCTGCTGTGCCCCACACTCACACCACAAGCAGAAGCAAACCATTATTTGTGATATCCAAGTTCATTAGGTCTTCCAAGTAGCAGGGTTCTGCCATAAGAGCAAATAAACACAAGCTCTAACAACAGTCAGCAAAATGCTTACAGCTAGGGATATTTAGAAAGCTTTGTGGAGGCCAGCAGTCAGGCACATATGCACATCCGGCTCCAAAAATGTTTTTTTTTTTTATTGGGCAGGAAAAGGATGTAACAGATAAGCATGCAAAATCAAGCCAGTAGGCAGGAGGGAAAGAGATAAGGAATCAGGACACTAGAAGGAATGCAATGAAACTGTTTTCAAAATTTGTCCCCATATCTGTGCACCAGTTGAAGACATGGGCAATCTGTTCACAGATACCAGGAACCTCCATATTCATTCTACTGCTGAGCCTGGAGAGGAGAAATGGGGAAGTGCAGCAATAAAAATACCAACCTAAGTAAATTTGCTGCTTTCTTACCACACTGAACACAAACAATATGATTCTCAAGAATCATGTACGTGCACAGTCATGCATCCTTAGGCACATGCTCTCTCTCTTTCACTCTTACCCTCCCTCTCACATAGCAATTATCCCCACTACATGCTCATACGCTCCTGGATGCCATCACAACAATGTTTCCTAATTCAGAGTGAGCACAGCACTAGACCAGAAATCACCATATGGAGGAAGTCAAACAACTTCGGACAATATGTTGCTGCTGCTTGATCTCTCTTAAGTTAGATCTTCTGCCAAGCAATTAAAGAACAGGATCATTAACAGACAGCATAGAGGGTGGGCAAGACAACCATGAAGTCATAAACAACTTATTAGAGGAGCAGAGCAACTAACAAAACTCAGTTTCCTCCAGCTTTATGTTCCACATCTCCTCAGCCCCTGCCATGGCCTCTCATGTCCTCTCTTGCCACCCATCCCATCAAGTAACATCAGCAGTTGCCTCCTCCATTCCAACTAGCCAAGTGAGAGGCAGCCTGAACCATGAGTGTCACACAGCTATGCTTATGCCCAGAGGTTGGCCTTTACATGTAAAGATCATCCAGCTGACTGCTGCTTTCCTGAGTGAATAAGATGAGCTATAACTGCAGCTCTCAGTGGAGGCACTGATTTGAGTCTTTCTTCTCTACCCAGCTGCTAGTTTTCAGGAAGCTTTAGGAATTCAGTGTCTCCCAGCTTAAATACACTTGAAATTGGCCAACTGTCTCAAAAACTGCTGGAAACAGAAGGACAGACAAACAGAATGGCTGTACAAGGAGCATTTCCTCAGGAAATCGGTCTCAGAGGAGGGCTGGAAGGGACCTCAGGAGATCACCTGTGCTATCTTCCTGCCCCAAGGCAAGAATAGCTCTACCTACATCAATCTTGACAGATGTTTGTGTGCCTTGCATCAGGCACTGCACACTTGCTTGGGAGCGTGCCCAGGAGATGAGAAAACTGGCTATCTTCAAACAACCTGGCAAGTCCTTCTGTGATCTTGACACAGCATTTCTCAGTACCTGGAAACCTGAGAACATCTGCTTTCCACACAGAGAGAGCAGAGCTAAGCTGTTTCAAATTCTGGCATCCATATTTTAACCTTATGTGGATGACTATTCTGTGGTCAGGATGGGTCATAGGGAGTAGAGTAGAAATGACTTTACATCCTCTAATCCCTTCTGGCAAGGCAGTTCATTGCAGAGCAGTGTCCCTTGCCCCAAATACACAGCAAGAGTGGCTGTGGTTTGCACTACTTGTTCCATTTCATCCACACAAGTTGGCCTCAAATCAGTTGAACACACCGCAAGGCCAATTCCTGTAATGGCCAACAAAGAGCCTCTTAAGAGCTTTCTCCTGCCAGGACAGTAGGAGACAGAAGTTACAGCCAGAGGAAAGGAGGTTTGACTGGGCTGTCCCTAGGCTGGTACATGGTTTTAAGCACCCCCAAGGCAGACCACACATGAAATGGCTCTGACCCGCCAGACAGAAGCAACACTGGGATTGGAGTAATGGGAGGAAGAGCTTCAAATCCTCCTTTTCCAGTTTACTGATTTGCTTTTTATATTTTCTGTTCTTTTGCTCCCTGAATTACATCTCAGTCCCTTTCAGTGGCTGACAATTACAGAAAGGAGTTCAGCCAGGACAGAGTGGTAACCTCCCTTTTTCCACGGGCTGCTGTGCAACTGCAGGTCCAAATCCAGTCACATGCTGGGTTAGTTAGGAATCCACTTCAGTCCTGAAGTCCTCATTATACACATGGGTCAGTCTGTCGTCAAAAAGTGACCTGCATAACATGAGTAACTCAGTACGTGTCAGAAATATTCCTGACCTTATTAAAGAATCTCTGTGCTCAGAAAAGAGGCTTTCACTCATCAATCACCGTTTTATTCACGCACGATAACAGCCTCATTAAATCATACGAGAGTTGCAGGAGATTTTATATGCTAATTTAATACCAATGTAACCAATTACACAAACTTCACATAATATTTTTAAATAATCAAGTGGGTATTCAATTAGCACACAGTGACCATTTATTAAAATCTCAATTAATTGCTTGTTTAAGACTTGTGCGGTGATCAAACTGTGCCAAACCTAAATAAACCCACCAGGAGAAGCCACAGCCCTGAGACAGCAGCACTGCCCAACACATTAGTGGCAGAGATGCCACCATTCTGCGGGAGCTCTGTGACACTGCCTCCTCCCCTACACAATGGCATGTCCCCTGGCACCGAATGTCACTGCCTCATTTGATGGAGAATCAAGTAGCAAAGGCTCAAAGACTACAAAAGCTTTGGCTCCAATTTCACTTCAGCTGTCTCAGATCAGACTCGCTGGGTAGATACATTGCCAAAAGCAGTTTTGCAAGTTGCCAGCCATCAGCAGAAACGCAGTAATCGACTCTGTTGGCGTCGCTGATGAAGATGTGCCTCACAAGCAGAGGCACACAGTAGGCAGCTTTACCATGTGCTGTGAAACATATCTCTGAGGAATCCTCCAGCTCTGGACTGGAAAATCCTGGGGCAATTTAAGGAATTCCCTTGTTTTGTGTCTGTATTGGAAGCTTCTGCCCCCAAGCAGGGAATGTGTTTCTGATCCAAAGAAGGGCAACAAGGCTTGTGAAGGGCCTGGAGAATATGCCCTACGAGGAGCAACAGAAGGAACTTGGGCTGTTTAGTCCCTTAGTACCTTATTGCTCTCTTCCAGTATCTGAAAGGTGCTTACTGTGAGCGGGTTGGTCTCTTCTCACTGGTGACAGGTGACAGGATGGGGGGAAATGGCCTTAAGTTGCACCAGGGAAAGTTTAGGTTGGATATCAGGAAAAACTTTACAGAAAGGGTTGTTAAGCACTGCAATAGGCTCCCCAGGGAGGTGGTTGAGTCACCATCCCTGGATGTGTTTAAAAAACATTTGGATGTGGTGCTCAGGGACATGATTTAGTGGAGGGTTGTTTGTTAGGGCAGTATGGTCAGGTTGTGGTTGGACTCGAAGATTTTAAGGTCTTTTTCAACCTGAACACTTCTATGATCCTATGATCTGCAGACCTATGTAAAGCAGGAACTAAAGGGATGCCTTTGGGCTTTGTGAAGAGCCCTCATATGACCACCTAGCTATGGGGAAGCTCTGTTTACCTGTGCTGATGATCAAGTGCCACAAATGCACAGTCTCTAAGTTTTACAAATAAGGATTCCTACTGTACTTCAACAGATCCTCTGCATTGTCTCTGTCCTAACCCTTTCAGCACCCACACAAAGGGATTGCAAACGCTCAACAAACAACCTTCCAAGAATGTAAAACTCTATTTTTGTCCTCTCAGCTGAGAAGAGGCATTTATGCATTTCCTTATGGAAGACAATTATGTGCATCACTTCCAGTGGAGCAATTGAAAAATCCACTTTATATACACAAAATGTTTCCCCGCACTGAGAGCTCCTTTCTCACCTGTGAAAACAGAGCAGGGATCGCATGTGCAAGCAGTTGTACTTACAAGTGGCACAGCTGTGTTCTGAGAAGCCGGGTGGAAAATTTAGCCTGTAGCAATTTTGCATTTTTCACAGGATTTATTATGAGCTCTCCAACAGTTTTACCCTATGGTCTCCTGGGATTGTGTCACAGTTGGTTTTCATTTAATGGTGTTAATCAAGAAGTATCTGTGAAACTGATGTTTGTCACTGCTGCAGCTCTAGACCATTCACCTGACAGCAAAAGGAATTCGTATTCAGAGGGAAAAGAATGACTACCCATTTGGGGGGTTATGTTGGGACCTCCTCCTTTCTTCCACAGCAAATTCCTTGGCAGCATTAACTACAACAAAATAAACCAGCGTTCAGAGGAAAAGATTGCTCCGCTGAGCCTTGCAGCAAAGCAAACCCTGATCTCATCTGCTCCGTTTCTTCCGTGCTGTAGTGCAATTGTCCCACTAGATGTCAGGGCCGAGCACGGAGCGATCAGACGAGCCCCAGCTCCCCGAGCAGCCCGTGCTGCACATCTCTAGCAACTCTTCATCGCCGCGGAGCCGAGGGGCTGCTCGCAGTGCAAAGCGTTCTGCATGCTGCTGGGGAAAGGCAAGGAAGCAGGGGCCCTTCCTGGGAGCTGTCCTGACTTCCTTAATCTGTAGAGATTTGTGTGCTTAATTGGCTTAGTGGAAGAAAGCAGAGTTAAAAGTGAGCCTGGAAGGTGACCGTGTGTTACCTGCGAGGTTACTGAGTGCAGCTCTGCAGCAGCTTAAAGCAGATCTAAAAGGGGAGGGAGAAAATGCTCCTGGAAAAAGCATAGACTGTCATGATGAGGTAAGGCCTCATGTTTGGCCTCTGTGCTCTGCCACACAGAGCAGCCTGTGACCTGGGACACGCTGGAAGTGCTGTGTGTATCAGACTCCCAGATGGGGAACAGACCCCACTGGTCATTTCATCCCAGATACACGCATACAGTTTGGGGTCAGGCCCAGGGATGGCTGTGTCTGCCTGAGGATATGAGCTTCTCTTTAAAACAGAGGCAGAGCCACCCTGACTGGTTGGGCTTGCTTTTCTCTGGATTCCTGACAAATGCTTTGAATTCAAAAGGTCAGATGAGCAATGGCACCTCACACCGCAGAGCCAAGGGTCAACCCTCAGCTGCTTCTCTCGCTCACGCCTGGCTGCCCAGCCTTGCTCCAGCTCCCACAACTGACATCCAAACTCCTTGCAGTGCAGGGGAGACGTGGCCAAGTCCTGGCATCGGCTGTCAGCTCAAATAGAGAGGAACAGCACAGGGACATCAGAAATGTGTTGATGGGTATCAGCCCTTTACCCAAGTCATGGCTGTAATTCCTATGCGAGGGAGTGTGTTTTTCAGCAAGGGCCTTATTCTCTTGATGAGGCAACAGCTTCCAAGTCTCAGCTTCAGAGGAAGAACAGAGAAGCTGTAATACTTTTCTCTATAAATACCATAGTAAACAGCTGCAGTTCTTGTAACAGATACTTGTCATCTTTTGTATACTCTTATAAGACAGAAGCAAGAAGAGATGTAGTGCTTGAAAGGCAGGTATACTCCTAAAAACGGACACCCCCTTCCCTGCAGCAGCCACTTCTCATGGGCTCCATTTAGTGCCAGCAAGAACCCACAACGTTTTAACTTTCCACTTCCAAGAAAGAATCATGGCCCTCTGTGATCAGTTTTGATGCTTCTTTCATTAGTAAGTGTGAAAGAGCCTCTAGCAACTCTCTTTGTGTACTGGCAACCCTAGGGAGTCTGTGATGACTCTCAGCAGAAGGAAATGGATTGTCAGCTGCCAGAGCAGGGAGCAGAAGCATCCCAGACAAGAGAAAGATAGGTTTTTAACAAGAAAACAAATGCAAGCATGTTTGCAAATGTAGGGGGTAATCAAAATAGGAAAGTCATAAGGTAAACAACTGAGTCAGACATATTTCTCCTGCTGAAGATCTTTGTCATGATAATAATAGGATAAAAATAAATATCAAACTCTTGTGTATATTCCCATATCTATCTTGGCTCAAGAAAAGTTGCCCACTGGCCTCCCTCCTGCACAAGACTATTTAGCTCACTAAAACTGCAGAAAATTAACACTGTATAAAGGGAAGAGCCATTAGCTTTTGCTAAGTTGATCTCTGAGCCACCACCAAGTGTGGGGGAACATACAAGCAGAGGCTGTGCAAGTCTCAGCACAGACCAGCTTAGGCTGTTGTGAAACCTTGCCCCAAGAGATCCTTACTTTTCCAACAAACCTGTCTCCAGTGCTAGGAAGGTAAGACCAGCCCTCTTGCATCACACAGGTTTAGATCATTTCAAGATGACTGTGGAACCACTCCCTGTGTGTAACTAACTGCTTTTCTGTGGCTTCCAGAATCCATCAGATCAATCTAATTTGGTTCAAGAGCTGTACAAACACACAACCCAACCGCATGGGAGAGGGGCAGCACCTTGCAGAGCTTCCAGCACAACACAGGCTTTATCTACGAATCAAACTTGTCATAAACAAAGAAATGAAGGAGGTTAACCCACATGTCAAGGAAGAGGAACAAAGGAATCCAACTTAGGTGGTTTATTTTTCAGAATAGTTAGCATTTGTGTCATTACACAACAGGATTTGAGGCACAGAATTGTTGAAAGAGAGAATCTTGCAGCAAACTTCTCAGATGAACCTTCAGCATCCTCCAGCATTGGCAACATTTACTGCAAAAAACATATTCCTTTAAACATATTTTTATTATTAATTTGTGCTTTTTTTCTTCCCTCTCTATATCATTCTCCCAGTATTTCTTATCTGGGCACTAAGGAAATGAAAATAATGATAATGTCTCCATCATCATTTTAGTTAAAAATTTAAAAAAGAATAATTGTGAGGATTTACAAGAAACAAAAATAATCCATTCAAATTGTCCGAAGTGAAGGTCTGAAAAGGTATCTTTTGTATAGTATTCGTATGAGATGATGCAATATAATGTATAATAAGCCTTTCAGAAATCAGAATTAGGTTTGAATTTCACCTGTACTGGCATAAATAAGGAATAATAACCAGCATGCACTGGCCATAATAATAACTAATGCACCTGGCATTCACCCTCTCATGAAGTACAGAGATTTTACGTAATATTGAAACAAAACAGCATCGTTGTTAATTAATCTTATTTGATGTTATAATAAAACTGACTTTTTTTTCAGATGATTATTTTATGTATCAGTGAAAGATTATAGTCAGAGCAGGATCTTATTTATAGTTTCCAATAACTTACACTAAAATGTAAAACGGTACTTACAGATATCAGCTGCAATATCTGTCTGAATACCAAAGATAGTTATAAGGACCTATTACAGCGCATAGGAAATGAATCTGGAATGATGAGACCCTTCAGATAAATTACCACATGGCATTTTAAAATTACCTTCATTTCTCTTTTTTGGATCATCTTAATCGTTTTGTCATCTCTACCGGGTGACAAGGACTACAGAAAAGGTGGTTTGTGGGATCGCATGGCCTTCCCTCAGAAAACCTCTACAAACCCTGAGTTTCTTAATCCTTTAACCTTCTCTTATCACAATAATTCCTAGGCTGCAAACACCTAGGCTGTTTTCATACTCATTACTGATAGTTGTGTAAAACAAGAGATGCCAATGACACACCCACATAATCACTATTTGAAGAGCTAAGCCATTCTTCCCCCCTAACAAATCAAATTTCTAAAAAAAAATTTAAAGTAGAGGGTTAGATAGATAAGAATGTGGAAGAAGAACAAACAAAACAGTGTCATATTGCCAGTGATTTACAAATAGACGATTGCTTTGATCTGCCTCTTAGAGACTGAAATTTAGGCATTGGCAAAAGTAGCAGACAGGTTTTTTTAATAGGCAAAGTTACTACTCCTGTCTAAAGTCAAGGCTATAGTGTTACATCTAGCTTCTACCGTACTGGAAAAGATATGAAGGTTGACACGGAAACATAGAATCTTTGAGTTGGAAGGGACCTTTAATGGGCATCTGGTCCAACTCCCCTGCAATGAACAGGGACACCCACAGCTCCATCAGGTGCTCAGAGGCCCTCAAACCTGACCTTGGGTGACAGGGCACCCATCACTTCTCTGGGCAACCCGTGTCAGTGCCTTACCACCCTTATTGTAAAAAATGTCTTCCTTGTATCTAATCTAAATCTCCCTTCTTTTAGTTTGAGACCATTTTCCCTAGTCCTATCACAACAGACCTTTGATTGGCTCAGGTTTGCAGAGCCAACTGAAGGCTGAGCTTCAAATACCTGGAGCATGTACACATTATACATCATTCTTTAAAAAGATGCACTCTGAGCCTCATTTTTGCTCCGTAATAGTAGCCTCACTGGGTTTTGATAAAGCCAATCTCTGAAAATTTTACAAATGTAAATATCATACAGGGTTGAAGATCGTAATTATTGACAGTCTTCATCAGTTACAGCAATTGAACAACAAGCTCAGCAGGCCTCCCTTAAATGGTTTAATGGCTTATTATGTCTACAGGCTACCAATCTATCTCTTTCTCCCATATTTCAGTCATTCTTATGTATGCAGCTTACATATAATCCCCCTTTTTTTTTTCCTGTTACAGCATCTTTCTTTAAACAAGCCAACAGGAACATGCTGTAAATGAGATACAACATCACAGTGTGGCCATCCTAAGAACATATGTTCAATAAATAAGTAAATCAGTTTAAGTGCATTTCTCCTTATGTGAGAGAAGGTATGGGAGTATGGTCAAGTATCACTGCAATTATCTCCTCAGTGGAAAACAATAACACTTTAAGGAACCAAAGGAAAAGAAAGTAACTAAAATTAACTTTTTTTTCTTTTTTAAATTGGGAATTTCCAATGCCTTTGGTCACACTCAGTGCACAAGAACCTCATCTTCAAAGTGCAACAGACTGGAGTGGGTACAGTGTGAATTACACACACACTGAGTACGGTGAATATGAAGTATCTTCGTGTATCAGAAAACTGTGTAAGTCCTGAACAGCCCCACTGACCTCAAGACTGCCCTCCGTGGAGGAGCAAATACTTCTTTGGAAACCTTTGCTAATGTCCGTTTCTCCGTTAACAGGTCAAATTCTACTATCTACCAGTTGGCTGCAGTTATAAGGACAGAGTTTGTGCCTCAGAGTTTAATGGAGGCCTCAGATGAATGCAGAACACCAGCAGAATGATGTGAGTAGCAGAATACTTGCTAGTACTGCTACAGACTAATAAATTGGGCCTGGTCCTACTTTCAGAAACACCACTGTAAATCCAGAGAGCTCCGCACAGTTCAATGGAATGAATCCACATTTTATTGGAGTAAATGAGCTAACTGCTGACAAATCATCTACGAAGCTGCCACTCAGAAGATTAATTCTCCTTGATATTTAAATAAATGCCTAGTAAGTATTACCATCAGCACACGAGGGAGCTGAGGGCAGTGTAGCAGACAGCTGACAGTCTTCTACTCGCCATACGGAGACAAGAAAGCTGCTAGTGGAGACCAAGCTGCAAGGAGACACCTCAGCTTGTGTGGCTCTACTCAATATGTGCTGTATAATTTTAGAACCAGGTTTTCCCTGCCCACTGCCTCCATCTCCCCTTTTATATTGCCTAGGAAGACTGTCACTTATTTGGTGTAATAGGACTGGGAACTCAGGTTTGTCTCTGACCCTCTACTAAAAACCAAACAGTTAAGATCCCATATTGAAGGTGACAGAGGCCTTTATTCCTGAAAACCTCTCAGCAGTGACACATGGCTTTGAGCACATCATTTTCAGCAATTAATACCACAGATACACCAAGTCTATAAGAAAGCATAAGCCAGCACTGCTAATAAAGGAAATGGCTCTTCCTTCCCCTCACCCCTATCCCACACTTCTCTTTACTCTCTCTACTAATCTCTGCTTTGTGCCAACACGAGTGGCCCCGCAGTGAACCAGATCAGGGAACTCATCCAGGTTAAAACTAACCTGGGGAAAAGGAAATTGTTTAGTTTAAACCTGGCGGAGTTCCCTGGCCTGGTTCACTGCACAGCCACGTGTGTGCTGGTGCCAGCATAGGGAAAGGAGTGGCCCTGGGCCAGGAAGGAGGAGGCAGAGGAATGGGAATGGTTGGTCTCCCTCTGGAAGAAGTCGTTGCAGGGCTGCCTTATGCCAGCTTAAAGTGTGTTCAGAAATGCAGCACATTTTTTAAATCTCTCTCTCTTCAAGGAAATTTTGCCTTCAGAGGATAAATTTTTCCCAGGATATCCCAGCCTGAGCCATCTGTGGAGCACTGCTTCTCTCTCTCCCCCACCAGCCCAGTATACTGGCACAGAATTAAAGCTCTGAGAAACATGAAAGCGACAGGCCTGGGGATTTTGTGACAAATGCAGAAATGCTTCTATTTGTCAAGCCATTAGCAAAGGGGCACAGCTGGTTTGAGAGCCTTGACCTCATGCCAAGTATGCTCAGGCCTGCTGAAGGTTGCACGCCTGAATCATTCTCACTTTGGCAACTTCCACCAAGAGCCGTTCTGAGTATCTGCTGCAGGGACTCAGAGCAACACAGCTGACTCCAAGAAGTCCTGAGGAAGATCAGTGTGCATAACCTGAACCATAGCCGTTTGCTAAAATGTGGCTTCAGCACTTTTCTGAGCAGCTGGGCTCCGGCACTGCAGCTGCGTTTGCCTGACACAAAGAAGGGCTGCCAGGCATGAGCCAGCTCCTGCGGGTCCAGGCAGGGCCGCCCTGTGCTGTGTGACGCCTGCCTGCGGTGCTGGGAAGCCTAACGCAGGAGCTGGGGAGTGGCTCTGGACAGCAGCAGCCTGGACCATGCCCAGGCTCAGTGGTGGCCCTAAAGCTGGAAGCAAAAGCTGCAGTCCTGAATTTTGAAGAAGAAAAAATGAAGCTTCAGCTTTTTAATCTCAGGACTGGAAATGGGGGAAGAGAGGAACAAGGAGCAATACTGAGGATGGGAGAAGAAAGAAAAGAGAAGGAAGAAGTTGGTAAATCCAGAGGTGAGGAGTAAGTGACAACCAGTAGCACTGTAGCACCGTTTCAGGCTGCCTTATATATGGGAGCTTCTTTTGCTAAACAACCTTTACCCTAGGAGAGCTAGATAAAATCCAAAACAGACATTCACATCTGATAACATAGGCTGAATGTACCAGAGACAAAGACAAGGCTGATACGAATCATTCAGGGTTACTGGCTTTGCACTTTGCTGATTGGTGTTCAAATCTCACAGTACTGAGCTCCAGACACTGTTAACAGCTAAGCTCAAAGTATTTCATTTTAACTAATCGTCCAAAGTTCAGAACTGATCCCAAAGGCCTTGGTCAGCAAATCTGTCTAGAAATGTCATGTGATTTGGCCTCCACTGGATTCTCAGAAATCTGTGGGCTGGAAATGCCATGAAGATTAGGCAAAAGTGAAACCTTTCTTTTAGTTTATCTAGACGTATTTGTCTCTGCTCAGCAGCGCAAATACATTTGCTTTCCATATTTGCCCATCAGTTAAAGGATTTTTGGTAACTGCTGCCAATTTTTATCTGCTTCAAAGCCTGGACAATTCTTTCCTCTCTTCTGCATCATGGTATGTTTTGCTGTGAGTACTGGCAAATCTCTCACCACCCCGATTCCTTGAAAAGAAACCATCACTTTATGCATTTTAGAGGATGGCTCCAGTGCCATAGCAATCCAAATAGAGCAACTGTCAAGAATGGAGCTGCCCGCTAAAAATAATCACTTCTAATTCTAGGTAGTTTCCACTCTCTTACCTTTGGTTAGATTCTGCCACTTTCACTCATGATATGAGCTTTTCTTATCTCCAGGATTTGTACTTCCATAGTACTGCATGGTTGAGGTGAGGGCTGAGCGCTTTGCACAGCATGCATGTTCAGTGAGAGATACTTTCACTACTTTTGCTTTAACCAGCCCTGGACACACAGGTCATTTAATGACTTAAGAAAGCAAGAAATATCTCTTGTCACGTAGTTTTGCAAGTGTGAGACCCCAGCTGTATTACTCTAACCCGCCTACCCAGAATATACCAGCTTTCCCTCTTTAGACCAGCTGATGGAGCAGACTTATGTGAATCTGCTTTAATTTGCTTCCTGCAAAATCATCTGTATCAGTTCATCCCTTCTTACATTCATCCATCAAGCCACCCATCCACCAGGTATTGCTTGAATTCATGACCACCTGTGAGATTTTTCTTTGGCAGAACGGCTGGGCAGTAACCTCTGGTATGGTAGATGATGATGGGAACAGCAATATCTTCCACCAGCATGGCTGGGTCTGTCCAAAGCTGTGTAAATTTTGACTATCCAAATCCGGCTAGTCAAACATAGGCTTTTAGGTTTTTTAGGGTTTTAGGCCTTGTCAAGCTTCATGTCTCAGCATTTCCCTTTCCAAAACAGAGCTAACACTTTTCAAAGGGCAATTTCATAACACTGTTGCAGTGAGCTAACATGATGCAGAAGGGTGAAGGTGAAACATGCAGGTGCCCACACAAATATCAAAGACCAAGCAGAACTCTCAAGCAGCCTGAACAAATAACATTATCAAACTCTCCCTCAGCTTCTCTCCAGCTCCTTTAAGACCTCTGGGTAAGTGAAATACTCTTTACAGTTACAGGTAAGCAATGGTGTAAAATAATGATCGTGTCAATTGAACACTAGATTTTCCCCCCATACTCATGTATTTGCAATTGTCATTCAATGCACTGTGATGTGCAGCTCAAACAGGAATGCCAAGGAAGAGATACCTGCAAGAAATGTGACTGCATTCATATATATTGACACAGATTCTGCTCTGGGACTGGAAGGGGAAATGAATACATTTTCAAGGACATTTTCCAAATAAAATAATGAACTAAAACTCAATACAGAGAAAACACAGGAAAATAGAACTACCTGGGCAGGTTTTCCCAGCTGTCAGCCAACTTTTCCTAACTAATCAAGGAGAGAGGAGATGCAAATAAATGAAATAAATTTATGAAATGTCCTATGTTGATATTTACGAGGTATATTCAGATAGAGGGTTATAAACCCCTTGTGAGGAAGGGGATTTAGTTCTATAGCTGGCCAATCAAGACAGGCAAAATCCAGGTAAAGTGAGAATTACCATGTTCACCACCAGGAAGAGATGCAGAGACCCCGGTACCTATGCCTACCCGGTGTTGTGAATATTGTTCAAGCCCTATTGATGAAGTCACCAGAAAGATGTCCCTTGTTTCCAAGAGATGCTCAATCAGACTAACAGTAGAAAAGAACAGACTGGAAGGAATATCAACCACCCCAAGTAAAACACATCTGGAGCACACTCAAGGACAACTGAAATTCCAGAGCCTTTGTTAGAGTTTGTTTGAAAATGTCTACTAAAAGAGCAGGAGACATTTAGTGGGAACTGGCTTTTTCATGGCAGTATTCACTCATTATTTTGTCAAGGATTATTTCCTTTTATTCAGAAAATGAGAAGAGATCTAAGAAAAATGATGTTGAAAAGGAAAAAAAATGTTATTGAAATATTTTCCACTGGAAAAAAAAAAGAGAAAAAAAAAAAAAAGAATAAAGAACTGTGCCATTTGCCTGCTAGCAGTCAGTACTGCTCACCCAGCCCACCCAAACTAACCCCTGATATCTCTTCCTCCCTGCTGCAGACTGACCTCCCAGAGCTGCACTGCAGCTCGCCCCCCTGCCTGAGGTCATAGGATAAACAACCTGGTTTTTCCAGTTTGCCAGCTCCCCAGGTATCTTGGCACAGTTTCACTGACACAGGCCTTTCACTGGTAGAGGAACTCAGAACAGGGAAAAACTTGAGATGGTTGAGGTCAGAACCAAGCATGTCAGCAAAGCTGAGCTGAAAGGAATCTTGCACAATGCCTGTGTGCTCCACGCCAGGAAGCAGCTAGTCTTAGTCTTAATACTCATCCAGTTTATTAGCATCAAATAGATTTAGAAAGACAAAAAAAAAAAAAAAAAAAAAAAGAAAGAAAGCAGCAGCTTGCTGTCATTCCTACGCAACAATTGGCTTCTGTACATCCGTATCCCCTCTTGTCCTTGTAATGGTGTGTAATGGTGGGTCCCCCATCTCACTTGCACCCAAATGCCATTGCAAGGGTATTTCGTCCACACAAGGGACAATATTGCTAAATTGCCTTTAGCTATGAAAACCCAGCACTCAGCTGGGTCTGCAAAGCCCCTGTAACTAAAATTCATCCCACCAACCTCTCAATTGCAGCTGGTGTGTTTCTCAAGAGCCAGACTGAGTTGATCCCATTCTCTGGAAAAGACACACAAGCATTGTTGCTTAGCAATGGGTGTGCTGGGAAGAAATTCTAGCTGTGCCATGATTTCAGCAGGCATGTTTTACTCTGCAGTAAAGCTGAATTCAGTTGGCTCCAGCCAAACCCTCTGTGGGCTCCCAGTGACAGGAGACGATCCACAGTGCTGGCTGCACTGGACACTTGTCTGCTGTCATGGGACATTCACCTCCTTTGCTTCAGGGTGTGTAAGTGGGCACTGCAGTCATGTTCAGTGTGTACTCTTTTCTTTCTGATTCCAAAAAACAGCTGTACTGAACTTCAAGTAAAATCAGCCTGTACAGCAGTCTGGCTCTGAGTATATGTAGACACTGAAATGATAAATAAGGGTTCTGATCAGGAGGTGCTGAAATCCTGCTATGGGACATGTTCTCTGGCCTTGAAACAGAAAAACTCATACTTTCTAAGTACCAAGCTGGCATACATCATATCCTTTGTTATAAAGAATACAAACAGTGACATAGTAAAAAGCAGCATTTGCAAAATTCCCATTACCCTGAAGCTCCTGCTCACGTTCCCACACAAGAACACACCATTTCTCCTCACAGCCCTGGGATTTCTTCTCTGTACACTCCATACACTCGATGACACATAATAAAAAGTTCTTAATCAAATGCTTAAAGACTTGGGCCAGATTTTTGGTTAACTTATGTCATTGTATGCAGTATCCTTTCCATGTGTGTATATGGGATGTTATCCCTCTGATTAAGGACTCAGACCAAGATTTTCACCTAGAAATACACACAGAATTTTAATATTTTTTTAATTGCCCACATGTTGAAAAATAAACATAATGCTTATATCAGCAAACAGTATCTTTAAATTCTGCTAAGATCAAAAAGGACTGTAAATGCCTTCTTATGTTCATACACATTTATGGAAACCCTATAAATAATTAGTATCTTGCAGCTTCAGACAATGTAGACAAACTTCCCCAGCTATCTCCTACCCGAATTATTCATTCAGACCCTTTTGTATGCTGACAAGGCTTACGCCATACAATTCCATGCATGTTAAAGCTAACAAACAATTAGCAGGGGTTCAAGTTTGATTTAATGAAAACTACTTCAAGGGGAAAAGGCTTTTCATAGCTTCTGAACAGTTGTATGCACAGATGAATTTTGGTTATTGTTTGAGTCTATGCCTGACAAGAAAAAGAGAAAGGAACAGACAGAGAGAGTTAAGTAAACTCTGCCCTGTAGCCCATGCCTCTGCTGCCTGAGCTGAAGAGGGGAACTAAAGAGCCCTTGTACTGCCCCAAACTGTGGATTCTCTCCAGTACCATATGGAACTTAATTCAGTTCATGGAGTGCTGAAAAGATTCCAACACTTTTCTCTGCAAGAAAACTGCAGCCCTTTCAACTGGCTACTCACAGCCTCTGGGCACTTATGATTTTGTTTGCTTTATTACTTTGCTGTGAGTGAGCCAAATTATCCTTCATCAAGTCACTTGTGTTCTCTACATGACACACAATGAAGCCAAACTGACCAATTCTCAACCCCCCTGGCAGCTCTCCAGGCTAACTGCAGGTACAGTGGCGATGATGCAGACCATTGCAGCGGCTCAGTTATTCCTTCCTGTCACTTCATATCCACAGCACCCATCTGGGCTTGGAGTCAAGCAGTTTTTCCCAGTAAAATTGCCTCCAAGTCTTCATACCAAGACCAGAATTTTAGGAAATGAAACCAAGTATAATAATAATTCTATTCATTAGAACTAAGGCTTGTAATGGTACTCAGCCATGAAAAGATGCAGCCAGTGGGATTTTCAAATTGCTTAAGTAGATTACACATCTAATTCCCATTGACAGCCAATGGGAATTAGGTCCCAAACTCCCTTAGGTACTTTTATAAATCCTATTAGGTGTCTGTCTGCATCCTTGTATGCTTAAATACCTTTGTAAACCAAGGCAATAATGTGCTGCTGTGCTCCTTAGGCCGTGTTTCAGGGTTCTGATATGGCAGCTCAGGTAACAGAATGAAGTCAGTTATTCTCTCTTATTTTGTGGATCTCAAGAATTGGGGTAGGAAACTACTAATTCAGAGATTCTTAGCTACCTGTGGACGTTCTGAATTTAGAACAGTAGGTATGTAGAGGTGTGTTCACAGGTTGCTCAGTAGTTGCTCGTTCCTCTGGAGCAACTCTTAGAATCAGCTGCCCACCCCTTCAGTGCTGCTAGAGCACATCAGAGAGCCAGAAAGCTCAAGTCTTGTGGCATTGAACCCAAACTCAAAAGTTCTTCCTCTTTATTTTATGCTGCCATAAACACAGACAGATGAGATTATAATGAAGCTGCAGCTGATGTGAGTTTTGCTGTGGCACAGCAGTTATATGTGCTTCTGGGTGAAGTGCATGTGGAATCTGTGCAGAGTTCTAATCAGACTAAGCTGATCCCCTAGAATAACCTTGCTGCAATTTTTAGAAGACCACAGCCACGTTTATTCTAAGTCTCTGAGAATGCATCCTTTACTGAAACGGCTTCATCACAATGTGAAAGTAAGCAGATCAAAGTGAAACAAACCTCCACCTTCACTGGAAGACAGCAGTGTAATAACAGCACCAGTCGAACCCAATAAAAAGCTAGAGTAGTGGTGGTGACTATTTAGAACATAATTAACTGAACTTTACATGACATTCAGATGTTTCTTGGCTCAAATAGCAGTCTGTTCTTCTGTTGAATTCTAGGGATTCTGCAAACAATGAAAAATATTTGCTTCATGGCAGACTTGCACACTGTTCTTGACACAATGAATCATTCTATCCATGAAGGCAAATGCTCCAAAATGTTAGAGAAAC
The DNA here is from genome assembly GCA_035772895.1 of Perdix hodgsoniae. Taxonomy (NCBI): domain Eukaryota; kingdom Metazoa; phylum Chordata; class Aves; order Galliformes; family Phasianidae; genus Perdix; species Perdix hodgsoniae. The sequence continues at coordinate 6,731,501 of JAPSGF010000035.1, read as the reverse complement.
AATGTTTCTAGACAGATTTCAGAGTGCTGAAGATTCATCATCAGTATAAAGCAAATATCGAGGGCTTTTCTGAATACGTTTTACAGTTTAAAGGTGGGATTTTCAACTCCCCAGAGGGATCCTTCAAAGAATGTGGACTTTCTATTCTGTCGAGACAGTATTGCTGATACAATTGCTGTAAATGCTAAATGTTCTTTGGCTCTAATTGCATCAAGAAGTGAAGAACGGTTTTGAGAACGGACTTCATCTTGCCAGGTCCAGTGGATCACCACATTTTCCATTTGCACTTCTAGCTGTAGATTGAGATCAAAGCACCCACGTGATGTTTCCAAACAGTCATGTCTTGGACACAGGAGTTACACCCAGCACCCTGCTCATATCTACTCACAAAATATAGACAAAGTGGTGATGAAAGCACTTCTCTCCAGCTCTCTGTTCTGAGGCTGGGATGGTACAGACTTGGTTGTTGATGCCTGATCCTTGATGGCTGTTGCTTGACTGATACTGCCTGATAACTCTCATCTGGAGATTAGGCTCAGACTTGTCAGAGTGACAGTATAAATGGATGCACTACATTTTCCCCTGAACATTTGAATAAGAAGTTGGTTGCTTGGCAGCCCGGAGAATCCTCCAAGCCCAAATCGCCAGCTTGCAAAGTGAAAGACAGACAGATTATGAAAAAATCTTGGTTGAAACAATGGAAGTGAAAAAGGGAAGGAAAAAAAGCTTAGTCCCCATGACATTTTTCCTTTTACTGATGTGGAAGGGCAAATGTCTGCATGTGCATATCCACCTAGTGCATGTACAATGAGTACACAGGGGTGGAACTGGGTTTCTGTGTACCTGAGGGAAAATGCATTCTGAATTTTCAGGAAAAGTAGATTTTTAGATATTCAATTCATTCTAGAAACAGCTATCTAAAAAACACCTTGGCAGATCTAGGAAAGCAGACAGACACAGTAGCGAACTAGCTGGCAGGTAAAAGCAACAAAGGTTTCAAATTCAGCCATAGAAACAAAGTGGATTAATGAAACACTAGCACATAATATCCCTGTTCTTAAAGCACCCACCAGTTACTGTTGCCTGTGTTTAGCAAACACAGTTGCAGTGTTTCAGTTTCACAAAGATGTTTTTTGTTGCAAAAACAAGTGTGAGTGCAGGTACATTCTGAAACCAATTGTTTAGAGGCCATTAGTAAAGCTGACCTTCATTTTTGAAACAGAAAAATAAAAATGACCCACAATGGATCTTTCTCTAAGAAGGATTTACTTACTGTCATAACTGTGGCAGTGTTGAAATCAAAAGGATGGAAAATAAAAAGTACACTGATTGTGCAAAGGATAATATAGTCTCAAAAGGAGAGAGAAGGCACCTAGAAAATACTGGCAAGGAAAGATACACTCTGAGCAGCAGCTGTGCTCCAGACACCTCCTCACTCAAAATGGAAGACTGTCTTAAAGACTTAGAGTTTGCAAGCTTCTGCTTCTTATTTAATGGAGTTTTGACTGGGACTCTGAGAACTATACCATCTTATACAATCTTTTTAGCACTAAATAGCTCCTATTGCAAGTATCATAAAAAATATCACCAAATACAACAACATTCTTCATTTTTACCAAATACAAATTGCAATTGAAAAAGTCAGGTCAGATTTTCCTCAGAAGGGTTTGAGAAAGTCTCTTGAATGGCATTTGCAGGATGTCTGTGCTCCAGAGCAGCTGAGTGGCTCAGCATTTCTAACCACCTAGTTGAGGAGCCAAGCAGCTTTGCAGGGAAGTACACGTCACTTATAGAAGGTACTCAATGGCAAAAAGCTAAATCATTTTTGAAAGATCTGATTACTGAACGCTTCCCTTTTATTGGCCATGTGCTTTCTCCATGGTTGGATTCATTGGATGTGCAACAATAATTGAGTTCCATCCCATGGGTGAAGTCCATTTGGTGACTTAAGTGCAGTCACTTGTCAGGATGGATTTTTCCACAAATGTACATTTTTCAAGTTTGCATGTCTTTTGTCAATACCTCAGCTCTCCGAGGGACAGCATGTCAACTTCCTACACTCCTACATTTGACTGGTACTGAAAATCCGTCTGCTATGGTTCTCTGAAGTCCGTGTGATGGGGAAGGCTTTTTGACAACCCTGCCTCACTGGAGCTCTTACCTCTGTTTTTGTTTTGTGGGTTTTTTTTGGTGTTTTTTCCCCCTGTTCCTAATAACCGAGTCTTTTACTCAGACTAGCAGCATTCATACTCTTTTTCTCTGTTTCTGTCTTCCAAACTGGCAAACCAAACTGAAACCTAGTGAACAAGAATCTCAGAGCTGAAGGGCTTCTAATATTTTCTCTCTGAACTCAGCCCTCAGCCTTCATCCAAAAAAAAAAAAAAAAAAAAAAAGGAATTAAGTTCATAACACAGGAGGAGCCCATAAATAAAGTCACACCAATGGGAACAAGAGGGAAATTGAAACTACTGCAAATGAAGAAAGCAGTAGAACTGGTGCAGAGTTAGCCAGGCCACTGCATTACAGTCTTGTGCAACACACTTATTTTACTGGGTGGTACAGAATGCAAAGCAAGATTTTAGATCCATCTGGCAATGATTCCAAGAGGAGACAGGCAGTTGGAAATGAGTATCCCTTCATTCCCAAAGCCATCTTCAAGATTAGAGAATAAGTAGATGGTAGCTCTTGCTTTCTTTTTTCAGGATCTAAGAACTGAAGGACCCAGTCACAGTAAAATCAATATTGAATGAACTGTCAAGAATCACACTAAAGAACTTTGGAACTGGAATTGATTGATGCATTTAATTCAGTCTTTTACCTGATGGCAGCCAGGACCAAACAGTCATGAGAAAGAAGCTGTAGTAAATGTCTGTGGGATAAGGTTACCCGATGTTGCAAGAGAATGTCCACTTCAATCCTGCTGGATCAAGTCTGGTTCTTTTAAACATTGCTTGAAAAATTTGCTGTTAATTTATAGGAATTTTTTCCTTCTGACAATCCACTCAACCTAGACAACAAAACTCATCAGTTCCACATTTTAGATTGATTTTGCTCTTTCAACTTACCTTTTAATTCATTAAAATCTCTGTAGTCTTTTTGCTGCTGATTGCTTGTGGTTTGCTTTTAAAAAATACTAATAGTCAACAGCAGCTTTTAAAGCCTCAGTTCTGTAAAACAACATGAAACAGAACAACCACATTTCAAGCAGCAAACTGAAATAGAAAAGATGAATGATGAAGGAAGCCTTGGAGAAAAAGTTGCAAATGCACCATTTTCTTCCCTTGGGAGGAGTTACTCAGGTAGGAACCCTTTATTACAGGACTTATTTTCCTGGTGATGTACACACGAAATATAAATGATGTATATAAATGAAAGAAGCTCATTATTGGCTCTTAGAACATTATTTTATTTTCACATCTTTTTTTTTTTTCTTTCTTTTTTTTTTTTCTGATAGTTTGCACCCATGACAATGTGTACAATGTGTACGCACGACCTCTGAGACAACAGGCTGCAGAGCTTTAATCGGCCATGTTCTAGTGGCTTATTAACACCAGCTGCCCTAGACCATGGCTTGAAGACCATTTTGATTTGCCATTTCCTTTACTTGTTCAGGGGTTATTTGGTAGTGTCAAGGGGGAAAAATGACAGCTCTGTCCCCTCGTATTTCACATCTGATGGAAAATTATAGAAGGGCTTTGAAAAGGCATGTAAGACTTTTATGATATTGGTGACTACATGTGAGTAGCCAGACCAGAAAGAAATAAGGCTTTTGGTGAGCAATGAAGGAAGTTTGTTTTGTGCCTTTTGTTGGATTCCTGTGAGTTTAAGAATGAATGAATTCACTCAGAAGTAGGAAAATCAGTCACAGTGCTTTCCAAGGGGATTCCAAGCTATCTAATTGAATTCCTACTGCAGCCTTACCCAAAACAGGAGCATTATGGTATATCTCTACAAAGCTGTGCATTTTTACAAAATGTATAACTTCATATCCTTAAGTCTGCCACCCCTCCACCTAATTTCTTTGAGACTGGCTGTTGAGCCCCACAGTAACACAGAGGGACTGAGGGATACAAATACACAGACAGCAAGATCTCATAAATTTTGTATTCTTAGGAAAGCAGGCAAACAAGACCTCTCCGGCTTGGGATCTGGCAGAAAGCTGTGTGCCTTGGACTATGGTCAAACTGACAACACAACAAACGGAACGTTTACTGGTTGCAGGATACCAAGAATTCTGACCTCACCAGTCTGGCATGTGCTTCTGGTTCAGCCCTGTTCTACTACCAGTTTTCTAACTCTGGCCACTGTCACAGGAATTTTGGAACTTGAAATGCAGAATGCTGCTAACCAAGACAAACCTGTCAAGGGCTGACTGTTACAAAAAGCAGACAGCCTGTCCTCTTCTCTTCCTTCTGTATAGTTTAAATGCTAGAGTGAGCCAGATTTTTGTCAGTGGACAAAAAGAACTTGCTGGAACAGCTGTATAACAGCAAACACCAGCAACAATCCGGGGTAAGATTCGTATGGAGCTAAAACTATAGACTGGTGAAAGTCTGGTGAAAAGTTTCTAAGAAAATAAAAGGTCATGTGTGATTCCTATGATGGAAGAGAATCATCAGAGGACCAGTTCTCAAAAACAGACTCCTAAATTGCCATTGGAAAATACTGTGGCCAATTGAAGGAGGTTTTTAGGGGCATGACAGAAATATCTGTAATATCAGGACATCGGTCAGAACATTATTTCCCCAGAATTCATATTTCCAACAGTAGGAACATATTTTCAAAAATGTGGCTCCAAAACCTCCCCAAGAAAAATAACAGATAATGGTACATCATCATCAGGAAGGAAAGCTCAGAACATCAGCTATCAGCCATAAGTTCTCAATCCCCAAACCCCATATTTTCTTCCTAATTTGGAACCACACCAATTGCTAATCTGAGAGAAAATATGAAACCAAAAAACCCCAAGTCACTCTCTTCAGACATGTGAAGGCTGCTTCCCTGGGACATTTGTCTCTCAATTTATTGGTTTGATGATTAAATTGTAGTATTTTGGCATCAGGAATTCACCTCTTTCTGGACATCGGGGAATCCACAACAAAGAGTCAGAAGAATTTACTGCTTATCAGACAAAGAGGAACACAGAGAAGAGAACCTTGACCTTAAATGCTTGCTATTAAGGGTTAGCTCAGCTTGCATTCCTTCTTCAGGAGCAGTAGTGATAAGGTCTTCCCTACTCTGTCATCTGTTTTCAAGAAATTTGTAAGAATTTTGAATAAATATGTAATTCTCTTTGAGAACTAACCAGCTCTGCCTCATCTAAGTGAAAGGCTCAACTGTTTCAAAAGATTGCGAGGAAACAGTGAAATCCATGTACCCACAGTATGGCATCAACATGTTTTTTTCTTCAGGCTAGAAAATAAGGCAATTCTAGGGCTGAAGTTTGACACTAACATTCCATACAGCCTCCTGCAGGGACTTTCTGCAGAGAAATGCCAGTGTTATCTTGGCAGAAAAAGTTGCCAACGTGGCAGTTTTCCTTCCTTTCTTCTAAGACAAGTCCTACATCTACCTTGCACTCCCACTTCCACAAGCATAAAAAGAGCAGTTGTAGTTGTGGTTGCAAAGCTTAGAATAGGATCATTTTCACTTCTCAGAAAACTCTGAAAAAGTTTCTACCTACCATGCTATATTCCATTATAGTGAATCAGGTCCTGGACATGGAAGTACTGTTAGTAAATGTGTGTATCACATCAGAGTAAGCAGAAGTAGGACAACTTCAGAAGGAATACAATTGGAATAGCATATATAAGTACCATATTCTCCTTTTTACTCTTGCCACACTTCCCACAGGGGGAAATCACTGCCAAAATCCCATTTCTACCTGCACATTGAGACTCTTCATTTCACTTGAGTGTGATAAATGCTCAGGCACTGAGAGGGAGAAGCTTCACAGGCAATTTTACAGCCATGAAAGCGACTGCAGGATTTTATCATTTTTTACCAGAGGCAGGAACACTGTAACAGCTTACCTAGTGACCTTCTGCTTGTAACATGGTGCATTTGTGCATATGGGATGTGTTACACAAAAACAAAACTGGACTGGGAGAAGCTGAAATTGTTCATAGAAGCCTGGTACACAAACCAGCCTACAAACACAGAATGCTATTTCAACATTCCTTCTGCCTTACTGACTAATCCTTAAAACAAACATACTTTACTGAATTCAGAATTCAGATGTGTAACTGGGCAAAAAGTGGATCTTAATGAAATCATGAAAATAAATACTGCTTTAAATGAGAATTTTGTCTCTGCCACTGCCTCCCTTGCCCCAACATATATATATTTTTAACATTCAGTTTTTTTCCCTCACTTCAATAGTAAATTAATCACTGACTCGGGCATTTCTCTGCAAAGCATTAATATGGTTGAAATTAACAACAGAATTGCTCTCCAGGCATTTGGAACATGCAAGTCTCTTTGTGCACCAAATGGCCCATATTAACTTTTGGAATAGCCAGGTGCAAACCTCTACTGCAGTGTTCAAATTATTTCAATTTCTCTAACTGCTTCTCCTGTAATTGATGGCTCAAATTATAATAAAGTACATTTCCTCCACATGATATATGTTACAAGTACTACCTGCTATACTGAATATTGCATTGATTTGAAACTGCATTACCCTCTATGTATACCGATCAGATCTTTCTTTTAAAGGAACTACTTATGCACCAGAAAGTGTCTTCACATCATTCAGAAATTATACATATGCTCATGCACTTTGTCAGTAGCTGACAGAATGGGGATGGCAGAATTACTGTCAGTCATGTTGCATTCAATCTTACATAAAGACCTGCTTTTTACTATACCCTAAAATTGACAATAAATGCCAGTCGTCTCTCCTTGCCCCATTACTGCATCCAGACATAGCTTGTAATGCTTAAAAGATCCACACCTTCATCTTAACTGCTTTTAAATTCTAGTTTCATTCTCTCTTTCTTCTGCATGTACTGTTATTCTCCTATCTGCAACGAAAATACTTTTTTTTATCCTTTTCCCTGAAGTGTACGATTAGAGCAGGTTGTAATTTTTCTTGTGGAAACAAAGATTTGTAAAACACAAACACACAAATATACCATATCCTGATGGTTTACTGACTTGTAACTGTTTCAGTCCAATTGTCAGTTCTGATGGGAAGAAAGGGAAGAAGGGGTGGTATGATTTGGGGACACGTGCACCTTCAGGTGTGGCTAGAGTCTGAACCTCTTGCAGCTCCTTAATAAGTCAGCAGGTCTGATCACTTAGAACTCTGTAAACTCCTTATATTTGCTTAAGGAAAACACTGCACTGAAAATAACATCAATTTCATGGCACCACTGCAGAACCTGAGAACTTGCAGTTTACCAGAAATTCATTTAGAAATTTGCTTTTGATCCAACACGGAATGAAGCCAAATTTAAAAATAACAAAATTTCTAGAAAATCAGAAACATTGTGCTTTTGAAAGCTCCACTTGTAATACTTTATTTCTTCTTTAAACTGAAATTATAAATGTATTTTCATAAGCCTGGAGATCAACATCCTTACTTTATTTATAGAAACAATGACAGGCAGACAAGTCCTCACCCAGCTTGCTTTTCCTGGTGTTACAATATGAAATGAAGGATATGTCTCCTCCCAGTCTGTGATGGAAGAGAGCACAGCAGTGGGGACAGCAAAACTGATGCTGTGTTCAGATAGACAACAACCACAGACAAATGATGGGTGTGTTGCAGATCACAGTATCAGCTCAGTGTTCAGCAGTGCTCAAAAAAGCAAACTGTGTTTAGAACTGTTATCGAGTGAACCAAGAAAAAAAAGACGTAAAACAAAACTTGGCTGTTTGCATCTACAGTACTATATACAGTGCTGGTTCTTCTTCTTCCATTTCAGAAAAGATCGAGCAGAATCAAAAAGCTATGGCACAATTTTTGAACTAGGAGAAAATATGCATACTGCAAAGTCTTCAGCACAGTGAAAATAAACAGTGTGGTAAGAAATCCAAAGATCTCAAAATTCAGAGATGACAAGGAAAGGAATAGCAGGAAATTATCATACACTATTTCCCATGACATTTGTACTAGTAATACCTGAAAGCAGAAAATTTAAAACACCCAAAAATAAATGGTTTTCGGCACTACACACAATAGTTCAATGCAGAATACATCACCACGAGGTGTGTTGTGTAAGCCAGTCTAAAAGGATTCAAAAAGCAACCAGGTAAATTTATAAAAGCAAAGTCCTTCCAGGACTCCTACACAAAAGCTGTAAGATCAGTACTCCAGAACCAAGCCACCAAACTGCAGAAAACTGAAAATGAGAAAGATATACCTTGGGACTAATCCATCCACATTCACCAGTTCTTGCATTATTCACATAAACATATAGTACTTACTGTTAGTGAGAGGATGCTACAGTTGATAATCCATTCAAGATGTTCTTATATTCAATTAGATTTTCCAGAGCTTTCACTGAGATGTCCGAAAGGCAGAAGGTGTGAAAGTACCTATGTAAAAAGAGATAGAGAGATGTCAGAAAATGGGCAGGTGATCAGCTACTTAGCTTTCCTGATCAGTTCAAAGAGCTACCAACTATCAAAAGAGGTGACTGTTACTTGACCTGTAAGCTGCAATCCATCTTTTTCATGTGGTCACCTTAACCAGTTAAACTAAAAGGCAAATGAATGCTTATACGTTGCTCTTAGATAAGGTTTACAAATAAATATTGTTGTTAAAAAGAAAAAGAAAAAAAAAAGAAAAAAAAAGAAAAAAAAAGAAGAAATAGACATCAAGAATATCAAAAATAAATTACATGGACTAACCATGATACCCAGGCACTCTGCTCTGTCCTGTGACTTGCCAACAGAAGTAGCCAACAAATATCCACTTCTCTTGAGAAGAAAATCCTCCCTCATGTGTGTTTATTCAAAACTCACATTGAAAATAAGCTTATAGAGAACAAAAGTGAATGTATGTAGAGAAATCATCTTGGAATCCTGATCATAATGTCACTTAACTGACTTCACTCCTTTAGTTCCATGCAAGGAGCTGCAATACCTGTTCACTGCCCCACATAGGCAGTATTTAAAAATGGCCTTCAGTGCTTGGTGAAAACTCTCTACCAGGTGAAACCAGGGCACTATGTTAAATCAGTTAATATTCCCAAGGAAGCTTTGATGTACACTTTTCTCCCTTGGGTTTCTGTCTGTTCCTGGCCTTTCTGGATCAGAGCATCCCGGCCTCCTGTGCATGCCAAGCTCACATGGGCTGTGCTGCTTCAGCCAGCGCACGTGCCTCAGCCTCCTGCCTGCTTTCCTGTCTTCTTGTTCCCCTTCTGGAAATGGTCTTGCAGGCCTTCAGGTGAACCCAGCCAAGTTCACCTAAAACTCATGGAAGGCGGTGACCAGTACAGAAACAGCTGTGAAGACAGAATGCTACTTTGTAATGAGCTCCCCGCGTCCAGTCAGGCGTGATTTTCCGCCTGCGCTTTGCGGTTTTACAGCAATTCGTACGGACCTTTCCCACCCTCGCGCCCCGCATGGCAGCAATGCGATCGCTACCCACAGCTTTGGCGCTGCGGCGGTGTGAGGGCGGGCCGGGGCTGCGCTGCGGCTGCTCCCCAAGCCAAAGAGGGCACGGAAGCACGGTCCCACCGCCCCGTATGACAGTGTTTCCTGGGGCCTCGGGGGCTGGCAAGGCGAAGGGAGGCGACGTGAGGTAACGCGAGGCGAAGCGACCCCGCCGCGCTCCCATGGGAAGAGCCACGCACTACGACTCCCGGCAGCCCTTGCGCGCAGAAGCGCCGCTCCGCGCCCAGACGACGCGCGGCTCCCAGCAGGCTTTGCGGGGCCGCACGGCTTCCCCAGCCCGCCCCACCGACCGGCAGACTACACTTCCCAGCAGGCGGTGCGGTGCAGGACCCTCCATTTCCGGGAGCGGCGCCGCGTCCCTCGCTTGGCAGAGGCGGCGGCTGCCCGGAGCGGGCCCGGCTCGGCGGCGCGGCGGCTGCCCGGAGCGCGGCGTGCGGAGCCTCCTGGGGTCGGCGGCAGAGGGCGGCGAGACCGAGGAGGTCTCCGGACGATCGGCGCCATGCTTAACATGTGGAAAGTGCGGGAGCTGGTGGACAAGGCGTGAGTACGGCGGGGGCCGGGCGGGTGGGGCGGGGGGCCGGGGCGGCTCGGTCTCGTCCCCTCAGCCGGGCCCGCTCTTCCCCCCCCCCCTCCCCGCCTCCCCTCGCAACATGGCCGCTGCCCCTCCCCCTGCTGAGGCGCTGCCTCACGCCCATTCCGTGCCCGGCCGACCCCAGCCCTCGCCGCCCTCCCTCCCCGCTCCCTGTGCCGTCTGCCCGCCTCCTGGCGAGGCCTGGCCGCTCTGCTGGGCAGCGGCGGCTTCCACCCGGCCGGCCCGTGGCCTCCCCGCTATGGCAGGCTGCCTTCCCGGCCCTGCTGGGCTCCTCGGGGCCTTCACGCTCCCCTGCGTTTCCCCTTTAGTTGCCCCCCTTTATCTGTTGAGGTCTGGGGGCTGCGTGCCTCTTTGAGCCGTGAGCCCTCAGTGTCAGCGTGTGCTGCTTTGGACAGGGGAAGGATCGGGCAGGAGGAGGGAGGTGTGTGAGGAACCACCTGTATGGCACGGAGTGCTTCCAAAGCCGCCACGTTCACAAATCCTTTTCCTCCTTCCTGAGGCCCGGGCTCTGCTGCAGTTGCCGTTGATTCACCGGCACCCCTGGGCCTCTGGGAGGTGAAGTGTAATAGAGGAGCAAAATGCACCATCCCAGCCGTTACGTTTTTTAGTAATTCAGATATTTGCAGTGTTTACTTGCTGGTGGTTGCCATGCTCGTGGTGTTGCTGTCACGTTATCGCTGTGTTTTGCTGTCACTCTTTAAATTCTTCCACGAGGGAGAAAAAACTGCTGTAGTGGGGAGAACGTAATGAAGATCACGTTTTGCCTCCTGAAATAATATGTCTTTAGGGGGAAACTAGGAGTGCTTTTCCGTTTTATATCCATCTAGTTGTTAACTTCTTATAGGAGTCATTTGCTGAAGTTCTGTAGATGATTACATACTGGATGAGTCTGTGTGTTTTAATTGTGTCAGGTCAAACGGCAAATCTTTCAAAATCAATCCTTTTTGAACTTCAAATAACATCTAAACAGTTCTTAACCATCTTGCATTATATGGGGTAAGCCATAGAGGCCCAGCCTGAGTTCTAGGACTGAAAATAATGCTTCCAGAGAACATTGAGATTTGCGTGTGTACCTCAGTCTGTCTAGTAGTAGCACTGTGACACTGTTACTGTTTTAAAACTGTTTACTTTCAAGAGTATTTTGTAAGTTATTGAGCCTAACAGTGCATCACAATCTTTGCTGGAAAATGCACTGGATTTCCAAACTAAGAGTAAGAAGTGAATATTTCAAATAATCAAAATGTTTGTTGAGCAAACCTCAATTTCAGGGAATAACATGGTCCAAATAAAGAAGGTTGTGTGTTTAGAAAGAGAGGGGGTGAAGCACAGTGCCTGGAGAGTGAATGGTATTTAGAGATCTCTAAATCAATAGTCTCATTGTGTGTGGTGTGGATTTGTCATAATGTCTTCTGTCTTAAGGCAAAATTACAATCATGAACTTAGAGAAATTCTCTACAAAGGAGACTAAGGGATGTTATCTCATCAATAACTGCTGATCTTGAGTCAGGACTGTACTGGACTTGAACTAGGATATCTTTTCTTTAAAAACAGTATGATTTATTGGGTTTTTGAAAATGTACAAGAAGATTGAAATGTTGCTACTTCAAACTTTAATCTCTTTGTGGTTCCTGTTACCTTGACATATATACCTTCATTACTGTGTACCTCATTCAGTTGTGATCAAACAGTAATAACTCATTTCTATTTGGGATTTTTGAAGACGTTTGGGTCTTAAACCACATCAGTAATAATGCTTCTCTGTGTCTATTAGAATTTTCTTGTCCTAAGTTTTATTCTTGCAGTTTCTGATTTGATGCCAAATGCTTTCCGCTCTCCAGTCTCTCCAGGTACTGCATGCAGCAGTGGGTGCAGGAACTCTTCAGATGTGTGGGATAAGACTGAGTTTCTGACTGGTTCGCTTGCAGTTTAGACAGTGTAGATCTAAACTTTTTTTTTTTTCCTGATGAAATAAGTTCTTTTTCACATTATTATGTGAATAATTTAACTTTAGAAGGCAGCTTTTCACTTTTTTAAAACGTTCTCTTGTATGGTTTCTTTTTTTTCTGAGTAGGTCAAAGCTAAATTGGAAAGTAATCTGTAGAAATGCAGCCCTCCATGGTCAGCTTGTTCCTTCTGCAACTCTAAACTTGGTTCAAATGACATGTTTCTGGTGGCTCGGTAAAAGTCCAGGGTGGTGCTTGAAGTAAAATTAGTGAGTGAGCTGGCATTTCTGAGTCACTGCTGAAGTAATGTGATAGGCTTTTTGTTGAATTCTGTGTTGTCATAGACTTAGGTTGTGTTTGCAGAAGAAATATGCATCACAGGCCAGGCACTATGTGCAAAAGGCAGCCAGTTTTTCTGATCCAGAGAGCTGCATACCAATGTCTTAATATGACAGAGTGCAGAAGCACACATACTTTACATAGCTGGTAGGAGTGTGAGTTCTAAGAACATTCTGCAGCTGAGAAGTGTGCTGATCACCTGCTGTGCCACTGCTCTGTTGCATTGTGGATTTTGCAGCTTTGTCTTTGAATGGCTGATAACAGCAGTCCTGGATGTTCTGCAGCTCTTATAGCAGTGAGTTCACGTTACTCCATTCCTGCTCTGAAGTAACTCTGTGGTTGTGATGCAGCTTGGATGTAAGCATTACATAGAAGCTGTGGGTGAACTGCACGAGGCTTGGGACCTGCAAGCTGACCAGTAGTGTGTAGAAGCAGATTACACTTGAATTGTCCAATTTCTGTTGGTGTAAATTCATCAGTATTTCGAAAATCAAACCAGCAAAGGCCCAACCAAGTGTCTCCATACTGTCAGTAAACAGCTGCACGGGCAAAAGGAGTTGCAATTCTACTTCTGGAGTCCAGGATATTGAAATCTAGAGTATTATGCAACTTGGCAACTTCCCTTTTTAATCTTGTTAGACAAGTATGTTTTGTGTTTTGCGTTCCTTGTAAAATTTCTGGGGGAGTTTTACAAAGAAAACTCCATGGTCTTTTCAAAAGAAAACAAGGAATATTCAGAAACCTTTTCAAAGTGATTTTCAAGTAGGCTGGAGCAGGAAGACTGGCTTTGTCTTGTAGCCAGGTGAAAAATAAGCTATCATATTTTTCTTTGGTTTTTTAAATTCCCATTTCCTAAAGCAGGATCTTCTGATTCTTATTCTTCTGAAGGGTTACTGTGCACTGCTAATGTAACACAAAATTCTTTTACTTAAGGCAGAGGACAGCATTAAAGCATATACATTTAGCTAGGATAGTTGGTTGTCTCATAAAAATAATTCCTCTATGAGTATGAGGTGTGATTGTAACTTGGTGCTTTTGCCACCTGGTTTCTGTCACAAACATGTAGGTCACAGTGAGTTTAGATAGTTGTTTGTGTTAAGGTGTGATGATTTTGTAGCAACTTTGTTGGAAACTATTACCTTTCTTAGCTTTTGTGATCTGTAAAGCATGTGACCTTAGAATGTGAGAGCTCATTTTAAGCATGAGCTCCATACCACGCATGGAAAGGTGAGAAACCATTTAAATAGTAACAGGATTAAGAGGATAGGTCTGCATAATCCAAATGCTCGCGTGAATTTAAGATGGGTGAGAATGTTGTCACTGAGTTTTTGAGCTTCTAGGATGTATATGGAAGAGGAGAGCCTGTGCATTTCTTGTCAGCATTAGGAACATGACAGCTGCCATCCCCCTGATTTTTATTCTTTTTTTCTGTCTCCCTCTTCTATTTCAGTTGTTTCATAGCCAAGTCTGAACTGCTTTGCTGGTACTTCTCTTAGCCACACCTTGTTGTGACTGGGCAGGAATGTACTGGCACTCCCTCACGTTGTGGAGTGGAAGTGTTACAAAGCTGTGCTTTCATACATTTTGCAAGCTTGACAAATTGCCCAAGTATAATAATATTTTTAAATGGAGAACAAATTGTCTTGCTTAGAACTTTTAGAACTGACTGTAATGTTTGTACAAATGCTAAATGCTTGAAGCTTTTATACCCCTGAGAATTTATTTGTGGAGTTAGGCTTTAGGGTCCTCTATAATTTGTTCTGATTTTACATTAGAAACCCTTCCTCCTTGAATGGGTGTAAGTGGAAAGGGAAGAGCTGCAGGAGCTGCTGTCATCAGCTCTAGTACAGCTGTCTAGGGGAGAACTTCTGGTTGATGAACAGCATGTTTTCCTTAGTGCTTCTAATTCTACAAGCTGTAAAGAAAATGGTAAAATCTTGGTAAAATAGGATGAATGATTGCTTTTATATTCATTGCAATTTCTAGCTCTTGTAGCCTAAAGCAGTGCATGCAAATTAGACATTGTGCTTCAGCTGAGGAGTAAAGGTTTTTGGATTAATCCTGCTTCAAATAAGGAAAACTGCAAGGATAGTTGTGTCAGACTAACTTTCAATGGGTTGATAGTGGTTACAGCTCTAGATTTGCTGACTGTCGGTCTTTTATTGTTTCCTGCTAGCTCATGTAGTGTCTGCATTATACTTACTAATATGGTAAATACATACCAGTAACTAACACTATAATTACAGTCTTACTGTTAGCTGTCAGTTGCTTATTGCTTGTAGTGTGCTCAAGTTTGACTGAACTATAAGCAGGATCCTACTTGTTACTAAGCTGGGGAGGGTTTAAATCTTCTCACCTAGCTACTTTATTTTTCAGCGTGCCTCTAATTGTTCTTGTTTACTGGTCATTTTCTTGTGGTACGTGGATTCATCCATCTAGACTATTGAGCTCTTCTGTAATGAATCTTTGCTGGTTTAGTAGTAGTCAGTATGATGGTAAATGATCTGTCATCTGATATATCCAGTGAAAGGGTAAATAACTGTCTAATGCTAGTCCATTGGTATCTGACCTTCCTGTAAACTCCCTTGCTGTAGTTCCAGGATCATTTAATTTTCTCTATATTTAAGATTTATTTTGGTTTGCATAAGCAAGATCTTGAGAGCAATGAACATTTTCATTGTTTTATGTAAGGGACAGTTAACCCTCGCTGCATGAGTTACCCTCCTATTGCTGCTTAAGAGATGTCCTGCTGATAACTGCTTTAAGAACAGCATTTGGTGTCATTATTACAAGAAGGTGATTATTATCTCCAGTCCTACAAGGACTTGTCCTCTGCCCAGTTAGCAGAAGATGAGTGTGAGAGAGTGTCTTAAGAATGCAAAGGAAAGCTGTATTTTCACATTTTCTGGCTCTGCAGCAGTGTGGCCATGCCTGTCAAGCTGTTGTCATAGCACTTGGTTCCTAGGGCTTTCCTCCTTTTAAAAACTTAGAAAAAGCATTACAGTGATTTTTTTTTTTTCCTTTTTAATTCAGCAATAAAAATAGTTGTAGTCTTTGGGGCATGTAATTTAGTATTGGTGATAAGCATCTCTGAAAGTATCATACTCTGTTATCTCATGTACATAGATATATCATTCCTCTGTTTGAATATTCAGTTAGCGGCGTAATCAAAAGTAAGCAAATAGTACAAGCTGTCGTTTATGTTAAGAGTGTAAGATAATTACAACCAAGTACACATTTCATCAACATACTCCTTAAAGTGATGCTTTTGTTAGTGCTCATTCAAATGTATTGTTACCCTTCTATGCCCTATGGAAGGTAACAGCAGTGTGTTCTCTACTACCAAAGGTGTTGGCCTTATCTATTTTCAGGGGATCTAAATGGGCTGTGTGTGAGTGGTGTGCATGTGTTCAAAAACTTGTGTCTACTTGAAGTAGTTTTAAAACCTAGTTTTGCATTGCCTTGTCAGAAATAAAAGTATGCCTCTGCTTCCTTGGTAAGTAAATGAAGCTGGTCAAAGCAAGTCTGACCTACATCACTGCCACCAAGTCAAATGGATCAAAGTGCTCGGCTCAGTTCTGTGCTAATATTTTGATTATTTATATATTTCTTAATCAGGGTATAATTACTTTCAAAGCATACTGAAAATGTGGATGAGATGTTGAAGCATGAGTGAGGCATCACGTTGTAGGCTGGCAGTTTAGAACACAAAAATGTGGAAATGTGACTGAGTCTCCTCTTGTCATTGCCCTAAAATCTCACACTACCAGTGCTATAGCAAATTATGGAAATGGAGTTGAAGCCACAAAATCTTAGGTTGTAGTTTCACAGTCAGAGTAAATGTGGGCTGAGGTTTCGCAGCCTTCTGTCTGCCACAGGCTGCTGGCACTTGCATACTTTCTGCTTGATCAGAGAGTATCTCTCAGGCTAACCAGTTGTTTCTGCCAATATAATTCCCCACTGCATCAGTTCCCTGGTATAGTTAATTCTGTGGTTGCACAAATGTTCGTATTGGCATAAAGGAAGGAATTTTGATAAGAGTGGCTGGGAATAAAGGGGGGGGGGGGGGGGGGGGGGGGGGGGGGGGGGAAGAGAGTATGAGTTTAAGTACTTGAGCTGCACTATTAAGATGCAATTTCATAGGCAGTTTGAGGGGGCTCTTGGTGATACTTCCTACTGAAGGAGAACGCCCCATTCTTCCACTCTTATACCTGGCCATTTGTAGTCTGTGCATTTCTTAATGCTGCCTCCGTTAGTTGGGTATTTGCTTGTGCTAGCTTGCTGATATGGCTTAAAAACAAATAGAAACCGGCCACCACCTTTTGTGGTTAACATTCAATTTGGCTGTGTGCTGCATAAGCAGCTGCTTATGGCACTGCAAGCCCTTGTGTTGATAGGGGAAAGGACAGGAAGATAGGGTGGGACTTCTTTTATGATAATGCACTTAACTCATTGTGGAAACTGCACTGTTAGTGGTTTGTTGCTTGCAAAGCTTCTGTGAAAGATGACAAATTTAAGTTCTTCGTTGAGATTTGTTAAGGTTGCTCCCTTTTTGGATGTCAGGCTCCTGACCTAACGTTCCCATGTTCATATCACTGCTGTGCAGGGGGATGTGCATTACCAGACAGGGTTTTGCTCTTAGGTCCCAAATTAGTAAGAGAGGATATAAATTGAAATAGACAGCTGTCTTGTGTGGTCCTATTTTGAATGATTCCAGCTGGAAGTGCTCTTGGGATTTGACAGCTATACAGATCTTCATGTGAGAAAGATGCTTTCTTTTCAAGTTAAAAGTGTAGCTAATTATATTAGAAGTACTGGTGGCATGTATTTCAGTTATTACAGAGTGGTAAGAGGTGGCATCCTTTGTTATTTGAAATAGATTGCATCTATTGGATGTATTTGATTTGCCATTTAAAATCAGACAAGCATCTTTAGAGTGTATTTGTGTGTTATAACATCAGCATGGTAGTTATGTTAAATACTCTTCCCTCCCTTCCTCCAGATAATGTCCTATCCTAAATGTTTAAATGCTGCACGCCTAATAGATATTACCTGATTCGTTTGGGATGCAATTAGAAATATTAGTTGTATTCAGCTCGTGTAATGAGACGGACCTGCATTTTCTGAATCTATTGTAATAATAATGAGACCCATTGGGAGTTGGGGAGCATGGGTTTTGTTTTCTTGGTCCTGACTCATAACAATAACTGTTTTTCTTGTTGGTTGGTCACCAACCCTTCACGCATTATAAAAACAGTCTCTATACATACAACCTATTCAGTATTCCCTCAAGATGAAACTTTTGGCATAGAACTGCATCCCTTTGTGATTCTTGGGATGGATTTTGGGCTCAATAATACTATTCACTTGAAGATTTCTGTAGATCCATTTTGAATGTGAAGAGAAAAGACTTCTGATAGCGTTTGATTTTATTGGAGTTGCTTTAGATAGATGCTCTGAAAAATAAATTCTTGTTAACGCATCTATCTGTGAATGGAGCTGGTACCTTGGTGATTGCTGTCACTTTTAGTTATTCCTCATTTGGTGATTATTTTGTTAGTGTAGCTATTCCTTCATTTACAGAGAGGAGAAGACCTCTCTTCGAAGGTGTTTACTGTATAAGTGAATTATCACAGCAGTCTCTTTTTGCCAAATAGATGTTTGTGTTCCTTGGGACAGCTTGGAAACTTAGTGCTAATAGACTGCTAATTAGAAAGTAGATTCTCTTAGCCTTTAAAATGCCAGTGTCAGTTTTTTTTTGTTAATTACAAACTGTAATCTACTTTTGTAACTGCCTACACAAGATCATAAAAGTCTGGTAATCTTACTGTTAGTGAGTTGAATGAATTGCTCCTCAATTGAACCACAGTGAAATTGGTTTGTTCTAAGTACTTGGTTTTATTTGAAATTATCACTTATATCTGGACAGGATGTAAAAACTGGGGCTCCAAGGCAAGTGAAACAGCTCTTGTTACCTTTTTAGGACGTAAGAGTTACTTGATCTCCTGGAGGAACCAGCTTAACAAATGATACCTATGAAAGGAGAGGAAGCATCATTATCCTCCCCAAATAAACATGGCTTGGCATTTTGAAAGTTAATTTGTATCTAATCTGCCAGACTCATTCCAAAAAAAAAACAACAACACTTGGTTTGTCTAAAAATGCCTGATGGTGAACTTGTGGGTTCTCAGTTTTCCAAGATACCCTTTTTATGTAATGGGAGATAGCAGTTTGAAAAATACAATGGATGTTAATACTGTAATTCTGATACTTAATACTTCACTTACTCTGAATGGTGCGTTCTTATTGCTTGTGCCCATTTCATTTTGGATATTCTGCTCTGAATAGCTGTAGAAGGGCACTCAGCTGTTAATTATTAACCACTGATTCCTTATAGGTTAAGTTACTTTGTCCAGATGCTTAATACAATAGCGTAAGGACTTCTGGGTTGTTACCTGCCTTCATGGGAAACTGACAAAAGAAAATAGGTGCTAAGCTAATTTAATCTATTTAGGATTGTGATAACTTTTATCATTCTTGATAGACTTACTCCAGGAAAGGAATATGGTCATTCAAATTAATTAAGGGATGGCCAATCTGAAGCAGGAAAAGATAAGATTTTTAACAAGTGGCTGCAGTATAGTTTTTGTAGGGATATCATTTAAATTTAAGCTTTTTGCAAATGTATTTATTTTTTACCAGTGTGTTTTTGAAACGTTGATGCTTGCTTTCCTGGTGCATTTTTTTTCCTTGCAGTAATAATTTTGGTGCAGTTGAGAGTAAAACCTGACAGAAAAAGAAATAATGTGCACAGACTAGCATGCATATTCAATTCCTATACATGAGAAAACACTTCTTTAGTGTGAGGGTGGCTGAATACTGGATGGAGCAGGAATACTGGGGCAGCTGCTGATTGCTGACATCTGGTTCAGGCAAAACTTTCTTATAATCACACTAAAAACAACAGGAGATGCCAACAGACTTGAGAGAACCTCAAGCTGATGAAGAGGAAAATATTTCTTTATGGGTCTGTGGTAAGAGATGTGTGATATGAATGGTTTCAGTCTTCTGAACTCATTACAAGACAGATGCACATGGTGGTGAACCTTGACTCTTTTGCTTCCGGAAGCTTTTGGGTAAGTTTCTTGCCAGTGTCCCCTTTTAAATCTGTGTGGATAGCAAGGCTGTGCTGTAGGCTGATCACCAAATAACACAGGAAGGGCTGAATGAATGAGCACTTTTTCAGACCATGTTAACAAACTGTGTTAACCATCCAAATACCTGTGAAACTGGAACTCAGGGCTGAAGGATTGAGGTCAGAGCAAGAATAGGAAGAGGGCTGTATTGCTTTATGTTCTCGCACCAGATGTGGGTGTTGGAGAGGTAATGTGGGCAGGAAAAGTGATAACAATGAGTGATATGTAGGTTGGATACGTGTTACAGCCTATGTTATACTGAGATTGGTGATTTAGTTTTATCAACCAACTAATCAGGAAGACAAAAGTAATGAAATGTGACTTGATCCGGAGGTGTGCATTGGTTGTCGTTCAGGATATTCCTTTGAGAACCACTCTGTATAATAAAAGTAATTTAAAGTCAAAGGTCTTTTTGTGAGCAACAGAAGTATAAGAAACTTCTTATGCTTTTTTCAAAATGAAATCCTTGTAGGTGATAGGGAGATGATAATTTATTGGAGTTCAAAGCAAAAAGATTATTGCTTCTTAAAAATGCTGAAAAAGAAACTATGTTGTTAGAGGGAAGGATTAAGGAAATAAAGAAAATGAGCAATGTGTTTCAGGAAGCTCAGGTGTTGTCTGCTTGAGGGGAGAAGCGAAGTGCAGAGTGCTGGTCATTACCACATAAAACTGAAAGGAGGTGTGTGAACAAGTTTGAATAACAGTTTGCAGAAGGTGTATATCCTGCTTCAAAGGAAGCAAGAAGTCTTTAGGACGGTTGGATGCTGGAAGAGGACTGGAGAAAGGTGAAAGCATAGCAGAGCTCAGATGATTTCTGTGCCCCTAGCTTTAAACTGTTGGAACCCAACAGTGTATTCTGGGGAGTTATCACTGCATATTTGCTCCACTGTTTTACTGTCTTAGGAATTAGAATACTGGCCAGGCCTGTCCTTGTGTATGGCTCTGTTTGTGTTGAAGAAGTAGGAAGTGCTCCTTGGGAGACTGAAGTCTTTATTTCTACTTTATTTTTTAAGATGTTGAATTTCTTATTTTTAAATGTTAGCAAGGTGACCTGCAGGGAAAGGCTTTGGTTTGTAACTTATTTTCTTAGCCAAAGGGAGATAGTCTTGGAGAGGCTGAAATACAAGTTTCAGTGGCTTTGATTACATTCCTGTTTATGGTTCTGTGTAATGGAGTGAAGTATAAAGTTCTGAGCCTGCATGGAATATGTCTGGATTGTACTTAAGGATGACATCATCCTTAAATTGTCTGATAAATGTAATGGTCTGTTGTGGTCTGGATTTCAGTATTGGATAGGAAAGGAAACACTGCAAATGCATTAGAGCTGTTGTTGAGTATAGCAGTTACTGCAGGGCTCCATGGGAAAAATTCTTGCTTTCAGAATGAAGCAGTGAGTAAGCAGTAGGCTGTAAGGACCCAATTTTGAGAAGAGAAGCTGATCAACTTCTCTATAGTGACATCAACATTCAGTTTCTGGTTTTATTTCATTTTCATAAAAAAAAAAAAGACTGAAATGAGATATTGAGAGTTTTTTTTTATGAACATCAGCAACTGTGAAGTTAATACCGGACTGTTTAGAAATAAGATAAGTAAATTATAATGTGATTCATCTTAAAAACAAAGATGTTGGTTTCAGTTGTCTCTCTGTTACTGAATATCTTCTGCATAGCAAGTTCCTCTGAAAGACGTGTTAATAATGAGCCTGTAATTGGATAACTGCGTTAACTATTGCCACCTCCTTCTCTTCTCCCACTCCAAAAAGTGCAGTGCAGCTTCTGTCTGTCATAAGACATTTTCTAGGACATGAGGCTACTAAAGCAGTACTAAAGCAGCAGTTGCAGGTGTTTTGTTTAGTTGCTTCACCTGCTGCTTTGATGTATCATCTAGATACATATAGATTCTGAGATGCATTTCTCAGGCTTTTGGAGGTAATATGATTGATAGCTGACTGTGTTGCAGATGAAGTGCAAAGCTGTACTCAATCATCTCTGTAGCTGAAGGCAGATGGGAGCTGCAGCCTAATCTGGGCCTGCTCTGAGAAAAGCTTTTAACAGGTGCTCACTCTTGGTTTGGAGGAGTTATTGGGAGTCAAGTTTATCTCACTCAGAATGCTTGCAGATGAAGGTTTATGTTGTGAAGTCCAGGAGTGCCGGTGTTGCTGCATTTCCAAAGTGATTATGGAGTAGCAGCAAATGAGCAGTCTGTGATAAAAGCTTCAATGTCATTGTTTAAAATTTAATCATCCCTCTCCTAGTGGAACAGCTAGCTTGTGTGTAGAGTAATGCTTGGTATTAGAGCAAGGTTTTAATGGTGCACAGCCTGCAATGAAGGGGATAGCTGAAACTGCAAGGATCATTAAGCATGGTCCCATTGAGGACGGTTGGTTTTGACTCTTGCTCTGTCCACACCACGTGTTCTGCTAATTGACATATTCAGATCATACTTAATTCTTGAATTGTTTGTAAGTTGGTGTGAATGGCGATACCAAATAGTTGTGCACTGTTTGTAGGTGCGTAACTACTAGGCACTATTCACTGCGTTTCAGAATAAAAATGATTTTAATTGTAACGATTCAGCTATTATACCTCAAGTGTGCATAGCTGCAAGTTTTCCTTGGTCAGTTTGGTAACTGTGAGCTAACAACTCTTATGTGTTCCTTATGGTGTCAGAAAACCCTACTATGAAGCTTTTCTGGGGGAACACCTTCTGTGCAAGTAGTGAATTGATAGTTACAGAGAGCTCAGGATTGCACAAACTGTAGTGTTAAGGAGGGCTTATCAAAGGAGGTGTAACTTTGGGGGATTGTATTAAAGTGATAATGGCATAATTATCTGGATACACTGAAAGTTAGAAGTTTTTTGGAAGTAGAGGACAAATGTGCAGTGACCTCTACTTATGACATTCCACTAGCAAAATGTCTTAAGTTACTGATAAAGTTTTTACTTACTTTATTCCCCAGTCTTCCTCTTCCACCCAAAGACCACTGGATGTTGCTGGGGCCAGGAAGTCTGAGATGCAAACAAGGAGTTGCACAGTTTCTGACTTGACTGTCCCCTCTTGAGTGCAACTACAGCTGGCTTATTGTTGGAGAACTTCTGCCACCTTTTATTTCTGAGTAAAGTTAAGACCTGGCTGCTCTTGTAGATGCTGCTCTCACGACAGCAACATTTTATGCAACAATCATTAAAGCTCACTGGCTGGAGTAATTTGGAGGCGCTGTGTCTGCCAAGGATTTCTGTGCACACTAAAACAGTTGAGCTGTGAGCTTGGAAATGTTATCTTAATGCTTTGTGCTTACAGAGAGGGCAGTGGCATTAGATATTGTACTCAGCAGTCTTATGCAGTGTGTTACAGACACCTGAAAGGAGCTCTTAATTTTCAGGGAAAGTTTCTCTTGAAGTTATATGAATGTAAATACAAGAAAATGCCATGGATTGGAAGGTGTAAATTAGGTTGAAGTCTGATTGTTTCATTCTTTCTCAGAGAAAAACACTTTTTAGTTTTGTATTATAATTGGATCTAGCCATGTTTATTGGGGTTTACTTCTTGTATTGCTCTTTTCTTCATGTAAGAAGCACTGACTCTACAGAAAATCAATCATAAACACATCTCTTGCTCTTTGTACTACTTAGTGAAATGTTTTCACAACTCCTGTTACCTGCTTGGATCACTTCTATGAAAAAATTAAAGACACAGTACCTGACTGAAAATGAGCTGTGATTTCTGTTGCATCTTGAAGGAGGAAGGGTGATCTGACTGGATTCTGTAAAGAAATGCAGTTGACTTTAAAATATTTTTATAACTGTTGCAGATTGCTTGTTGCAGAAGAAAAATCTGAAGTGTAGGAAGAAGACTAGATGTGTGAGTGAGCAAAAATAACTGTAGCTGTGCAGTAATGAATTGCATAAGGAAATATGTTTAGTTCTGCAGTTACACAAAGTTATCCAAGTTCTGTCATTCTACTTTTCTTTTTTTTTTTTTTTTTTTTACTCCATGGTTCTTTAAGTATAGTGTACTGAACTTTGGAAATCCGTGGTAATAGAGCCTATGAAGCAGGCTTAAATCTGATAAGCCAGGTGTGTACTCGGAGTGCAAGAAGACAGGAAACTTGTAAAACCTGCAGAGGATGTGTTGTCTGTCTCAATGAAAGTGTTTGTGTTAGCAAGTAACTCTCCTCCCAAAGTGTCGAATGCTGCCTCAAAAGGCAGCTCTATTCACTTGCTTGTGGAATTGGTTTTCATGCTGAAGATGAATCTCCTTTGTCATAAGAATGATGTAGATGTAGTTTTACTCTAATTTCAACGAAGATTTGAACTGAATACTAATGCTGAAACAGTGTGGTATTATTTCTACTGTAAGGTTAAAAGAAGTGTTTTGATTAATTTTAACTTTTTAATAAAGGTGTATGAATGGAGTAGTACATAAAATGAAAGCACAAAGTTTTAAAATGTAACTGCAGAAATGTGCACTTGAAGATGTCTCACTGATGAAGATTAGATGCTAACTGGAGAATGTGATGGCTGGGTGTTTAGAACTAAAATTCTGTGAAGAATGGAGAAATACAGGAATAGAGGTGGTCTGTAGATGAAAAGATACTGTGTGTAGAGGTGGTACAAGACCATGATTGCTGGTATTATGTCAGAATCCTCTCTGATTGGAGGAATACTACATACTGCTGCTCTGTAGTTGTTGACAAATTACAGTATTTGAAGCATCTGTATATCTGATAGTGTAAACCACAGAGGAGTGATTTCAGAGAAAAATGCAGAAGTATTAACACACCACTGCAGGGAATCCGTAATGGAGAGATGAAATCAGCCTTAAATTAAGGGGTGGAAGCGTTCCTTGCACAAGTATGAAGACTGCCATGCAATTGGTTGCTTCTTATTTCCCAACATCTGTAAAAGCTACTCGGCAATCGCATAGCAATTACAGAAAGCATGAAGAACATAGCAGGCTGCAATTGGTAACTTCTACAAAAGGCTTCAGCTATATTTCTGTAAATGATAAGCCTTCCAAGCGCTCTAGTAGGACTCAGTTTGATTCTTATGTCACTGTCCTTTTTGAAAGGGTGTTTGTGTGGTGGATTTGGGGTTATCTTGTTTACTTGGTAGTCTTTTGTGATTACCAGTTGTAAGGCACAGGAAATAGCTTTATAGTTCCTTCCTCCCTCAAGTCGTAATTCATTTGTGGCCATCAGGATGTTTTTCTTGGCTTATCTCTTTCTGTGCAGTTTGCCTTGCACATCTGCCACATAAATTATGAAACTTAACTTGAAAAGCTGGAAATGTATTTCAGATCCTACTGTAATGAAGATGGTGGAATCGGTTGAAAAGAGTGTAATTGCTGCTTGCATGGAAGGTCTGTAATAATATCTAGTATTCATGTAACAAATTGTCTGGTGTCATATTTGTAATGCTTCTAAGGAGGGATTTAAAAATAAGAAACTTAAATGGTCAAGTATCATCTCGTTGAGCTGTTACCTTTGTGTAACCTGAGGCATTTTACCAGGCATTTCAGCAGATGGGTACCCATCTGTTTCTTTATTGAATGTGGACTTCTGGCTTTGTCTTTGAGATCCATATGTTTCATCTGTAAGGCTCTAAATCTAGGCTGCATGTTTTATAACAAAAGTGACATTACTGACAGGAGCAAAATGAAAATGCATTAAGT
This sequence comes from Perdix hodgsoniae, assembly GCA_035772895.1. Taxonomy (NCBI): domain Eukaryota; kingdom Metazoa; phylum Chordata; class Aves; order Galliformes; family Phasianidae; genus Perdix; species Perdix hodgsoniae. The sequence continues at coordinate 6,706,131 of JAPSGF010000035.1, read as the reverse complement.
TCATTGCATGTTTTTTGTTTGTCTTAGCCAAGCAAAGAGAGAGGTGCTGGCTCAGATCTAATATCCAAGTTCACACCACTTTTATTCAGAGGGCACATAGTGTCTTTTTCCTGAATAACTGTTAGTAACACTAGGTGCATGAATTCCTGAACTACTGTTATATTTGGGAAAAGAAACTTGAAAGTTACTTGAAACTCATGTTTGGATCACCAGTCCAATGTAATCCCTCAGAGACTGAAGGAAGAAGTGCCAGCAGAACTGCATGAGCAGAGCTGCCCTTTCCTGGGCTGTTCCCTGCTGGGGCTTAAGTGGGTTGGGAGGCATTACTGTGAGGATTGCAGGCCTTTTTTTTTTTTTTTTTTAGTATTATCAATTCAGATGTCCCTCTGAAAGTATTTCATGTTCAGATGGATAAATATTCAATGATTTTTTAAAAAATAAACTGATAAATAAAAATGCTTCTGGAAACTAATGAACATTTTAATAGATAGCAAGATTCTAGCATCTGGGCATGGGGAAGGCAGTCTGTACTCTGAGGAGCTGCATAGCTCTTCATGTTAGTGTGAGCTCTCAGTAGCTGAGATTAACTTCCTGACATATGTTAAGACAGGAACATTGAATAGGAAGGTAACTTTTCAACATTCTCAAGGCTTTTCATCTCTTTCTGCTCCTGCTGCATTGAAACCTTTTAATGTAGATACTAAAAATAGTTCAGATGGATGACTCAGAGAGGATGAGTGGTGGGAATAAGAAAGATCCCTTCCCTCCAGAGGGTGCCTCATAATGCCTTGCATCTGTATTGGGAGATCATCCCAAGTATTGGGAAAACATCACTGGTGTCTGCCTTATCACTTCTCCAAATGTTCAGTGTTCACTCATGTATTTTATAGTGCATCCATTCATTCTTTTATTAAAAAAAACAAACAAATGTGGATGCTACCATATCAAACGTGTTTTCAACCTCTGTATTGCTCTTTTCTGAAAACATTTGAAAATCTTTGGATAGCATCCCCAAAACAAGCACCATAGGTTAGATGAATAGCTCAGGGCTCCTTATCTAGACTTGTGGAAGACTGCTAGTTTTGCAGCTGCAAAGGGAACAGACAGGCTGGCAGGTTAAGTGTTGTTGTACACAAAACTGGCACTTGAGCTGTAGGAGCAGTGTGTCAGCTCAGCCTCCAGATCTAAGTTACCGCTGCCTTTGTCCAGAGATTTTTCCTGTTGAGATTGCCGCTATGCTAGTAGCTAATTATCCACATGGGAAAACACTCGTTTTTGTGTACTTCACCAGAAAATCCATTGCAGTGTTGAGGCAGAGAAGCACAATGACAAAACAGCCAGCTGTGTATGTTCTTTCTTAATCAGATTCAGAGCATACTTTCCATATTGTAATTTAAGGATTACTTAACTATTTATTTTTCAGATACCATCCATTTTTTGGTCGGACAATGCAGTCTAGTTATTTTTAAAATCCATGGAGCTGATAAAACATGATCTTACTGAATTTTGGGATGTAAACTTCCAAAATGGTTACTGTAAAAAAAAAAAGAATCCTCCTTTTCTATGTCACCAAGTGAGGTGGTGAGACTTTATTCAGAGTCAGCGACAGCTGTGTGGTCATGGAGCAATTTGAAGTTTGCTGTGCTTTTACTTGCTGTATAAGTTACTGGAGATATGCAGAAGGCTTCCTAAAAATAAGGAAGCTGCTAACGAAATTACAGAAATAATGAGATTAAAGTGTTATTGTACAAGGGTGCCTATTATAAAGATAATGCTGCTAAACACCTAGTTGCTTAGAAGATAAAATTGCGATGTTTGTTTTGCTATTGGAATAACACAAGGTTAAAGTATTTCTTTCTTGCAGGATTTATTTACTGTACAAGGTAGTACAGTATTCTACAGTACCAGCTTCTGCTGCCCTGTATTCATGCAGATCCTTGCCTATAAGAGACATTTTCTTTAGAAGATACATCTCCTTTGGTATTGCTGTTTGTTTGAACGGCAGTAATGTTTCAACTGTATGTATGATAGTCTTGTGTGCAATACGTTATTTTTTCCCCCACATCTTGTCTTTAAACAGATATTTTCAGAATAGTCTCATTGGAAACTGTTAATGGTGGTAAAACGTAGAAAGTTTCTCATCTCAGCTTTTAGTATTTTAGTGTTCCCAGTTGTAAAATTAAAAAAAGGAAAACAGAAGGTGCATAATCCAGTGATGTCCTTGGAGTAATAGTTAAAGGCATAATATTATGCACATAGGAGTTCCATGTATACGTGATATTGTAATTGGTTTGAAATATACATTGGAAAAAAAATTTAACTATGTAACCAGGTTTTTCATTCCTGCTGCTGGCTCCCTCAGCACAGTGGGCAGCTTCCCAGAGGTTTGAGAAGTGTTTCTAATTAGGTTTACCCTGTCCAATCCAATACCTTTATCATCACTATAAAGAAACTGTTGTAATATTCCTTCTCTGTGACTTCTGTTTATTTTAGTTTTCACTAAATTAGACATGGCATTTCACAAATCTTCTGTGAATCCTATGTCCAGAATGGTGCTTGTGTCCTCGGTGACACCACCCACATCAATAGCAGCTCTAATCCTAATGGCGCTTTAATGGAGCGGTCTGACTCGTGCCCCAGGGCATAGTCAGAGCTTTTAAGTTTGAGGCAGAAACACTGACTAAGATCTGTTAGTCTTTGTGATTCCTTAATATGTACTAAAGCAAGTTTCATTCTAAACGGTGGTATATAATTCTTTCGCTACACTTAATATGTAAGTACTTTCTTTTCTCATAGCACTTGTTTTCTCTATTGCAAGTTTTCTGTGCAAATGCTGTTCAAAGGTTGCAGTGTGTTAAGGACTACTTCTGTCTGAGCATTGAATATTATGCATAAGATTCACATGGCACTTGGAGCTCTGAAATGTTGAGAGATGCAGCTATCTGCTCCTATCCTGATGAATGTGCTTGTCTAAGAAATGTGTTTTCTCCAGAAGAACATTGCTCCCGAAGTCTAACAGTAAGCTGTCTTAATGAGCTGTCATCTCATACAGAGCGATGTGGGATGAATGCCACTGATCATGGAAAAAATCCAAAGGTATGGGAAATGCTGTATGGAGTTCTTCAGGGAAGGTTGCGGGCACTGAACTTGGTAACGCTGCTGCATCTGAGCTCCCAACCAAATTGAATGGAGTGAGCAAAGACAAATGTTTGCCCCTTTCTTTAGCAGGTTTGCTGGAAGTGTGTATAAATCACTATTAAAGTCTTTATTGTAAGTTCAAGGGTTAACATTAGGGTTTGGTGGTCCATTTTAGAGTGGAGGTTTACTGAGGAAATAAATTTGTTTCTCTGTGCATAACCTTTCATGACTGAACTCATCCCCACTCCTGAGACTTCTTCCACTTCTCTGGCTGACTGTTCAGAGCCTCATATTTCCACAGCAACATTTCCAGAGTGTTCCTTGTTTAAGGGGTATGATACAGAGAGAGAGGTTTTTTTTTCCAGTGCAGAACCAGCAGCATCTGTGGAATAACCATGTCAGGCACAACAAAACTGTGTGTGATGTTTCCAGTTGTAAGCAATGACTAGGAATGCCAATTTGTATGGTGCTTCATAAGCAGTGGTTATCTATCAGATTACTGAGCTGAGCAGTTGCAGCAGATGAATCTACAGAGAATGCCATGTGGTCCAAAACCTCACCGGAGCAAACTGTTAATTCATAATACAGTGCTGATGTGTTACTGAGAACAGAATACACCTCTTCCTCACTAATATTGTTTTGTTGAGCATTTGTAGCTTGCTTCTTGCATTCCTGTGTAAGACATGGACCCAGCAGAGTTGCCAGGACATGGCCATGCTGTGGGTTACTTTTCCTGTCATTGGTATGGGAAGACACCCTTCTTTACCTTCTTACCAAAAGTTTGCCTTTTGCATGTCGTCCTGGGGAGTGTTCCTGCAGTCCGTAAGGCTGTGTGTACAAGTAGGCCATCCACAACCCGTATTTCCTTTACAGAGCATTGGTAAGAGTGTATCTCAGACCTGTAGGATGTTTCTTTCCTTATGTCTGAAATCTGAAATGCTTTTCAGATCCTTGAAAGTAGCAGGGCTGAAGTGACAGATAGTTAATGTCTTCTTTTTTTTTCTTCATGGACCTTATTTGTATTTCTTTTTTCTGTGATTTTATTTTATTTTTTTTCAGTACAGAACTTCTTGGTATGGAGGATAAACAGGCAAATTAGAAGATCAACTAAATATCTATCTCAAACTGTACGTTTAAAGTAGAAAAACTGCTCACTGCTCACATCCCTCTACTCTCCTTTTTTTTTTTTTTTTTTTTTTTAGACCACTGTAGCATCCAGATCACATCTTTATCTCAATTTACAAATCTCACTACATAGCTTAGAAAAGAACTTGGAGTTATTTAATGAGCTCCTGGATCCTTTGAGAGATTTTTCTTTGGAAAGCGCAGGCAAAAACTTGGGCAAAGTATTTTTGGGATATTTTATCAATAGTACATCTGTTCAGTTTTAGAGTGTGTTAAGGCACAGCCTATAAAATGCATGGAAAACTTCTAACTGTATTTGGCTTTTTTTTATGAAGTTATGTCTCATTGTCTGCAGTCAGAGATAATCAAAAATTTGTAGCTATTACCCACTTGCTTTTCACTGGCAAAGTGCATTTATTCATGTGGAGAACCTGAGTCTCAGCTATGGGTACCTACTCAGCATTGCTGTAATTGGTAGCTGTAAACACTTAAAGTTGAGTGTTCTCATGTGAGAAATGTAAAACCCATCTTTTGCTTGTCGTCCCTGTGCTTGTTGTATCTCAGAGGTATGACAGTGCTCTTTTGGCTTTACCGAGCTCCTTTTTAGAAAAGAAACGGAGGTGAAATAATTTGTAAGGGGTGCAGTTAAGAAAATAATGTGAGATCAGTCTGTGATTTTAATGGACTTAAAATTGTAGCACGCAAGCAGAAAGGAATGCAACAGCTTGTAGTGTTGATGTCAACCCATCTATTTATTTTATATCTCTATATATTTTAATGTAACTTTCAAAATGCACTTCGTGTGTTCAGTGTGCATCTGCGTTAAAAGTTCCTGTAGAGGTGCTTCTTGCAGGATTCCAATTGTGCAGGGCTTCAGTGAACAGTTGTGTGTAAATCGGGATGTACTCCTGTAGGTTGTGTTAAACACCGGCTGCTTTAGGATGCTGTCAGCCCCGACCGATGGCCCTCCGTTTGTTTGCAGGGCAAGCTGCGTCCATGGGATCCGGCACGACTCCCTGGAAGCCGCCCAGTATAAACTAATCAGAGAGCCCCCCCTGGTGTCCGAGAGTGTCCTCGGATATTACATGGATATCAATCACAGGAAGTCTTGGCAATCAAGCTAGTCACTTTTTCCCTTCACATCTGGATGTAAATTATTTTTTTGTTGTTGCAGAGGTCACAGGAATCATGGGTAGGGCATGGAACGAGGGCCATAGAAAACATGGGAAAGGAAGAATAAAACTGTATTTCCACCTTTTTAGAAGTGGTTATTTTTAAGTGACCTGGAACGATGCCAAACTACACAACTTTTTTTTTTTTGAGGTTTACATTTGTTGCCGAATTAAATGTGGCTTAAAGATGCTTTGTTTTGGAACGCTTTGTGCCATTACATCTCATCCTGACGTTTATCAAGGAGATTTCTCCGAGCTGCTCTGAACAATAACTTCACTGCAGGACTGATTTAGAAATAGTGTTGTTTTTTTTTCCCCAGTTTAGTCAGCTTTAAGTGCACTTTTTTTTTATTGTTACCTAAGTTCCCTTGGTTCCTTTTTTTTTTTCTCCCACCTGTGCTCTTCCATCCCTTATGCTGGTGTTCCTTTACAGTTGGTTGGCATCTTTTCATGCATTTTCCAATCTTAAATGTTTTACTCTAACAAATGAAGGAAATGCTTAACTTTATGCTCTCCCACCCACCCCCGGCTCCTCATCACATCTCAAACAAGTGCTTAAGGAGGGTTATAAAAACAAACAGAACCTTTCCATTCAACTCCCTGGCTTGCCTTGCTCAGGACAAGGGAGCCAGTGTGTTGAAAGCAGCACAGCTCTGGAGCCTCTAGCTTTGCCTTGTGGCTTTCTTGGGTTTTTTTTGTTCTTTTTTTTTTAAGTTCCATGCATCTGGGAAATAAAAGTTGTATTAGTTTGCATTTGTATGGCAAAGAAAAATGTCAAAAACGGGAGATTGAGATGCATTTAGTGTAAATGAATTTGTAAAACCTTAATTGCTGTTGTTCATACCTACTGCTGTGTTCCTGCAGGCTTTTTTTTAATATAGATGGGTTTTCTGAGCTTGCTGATTATTTATTCAGTCATATAACTTATTTTTCTTTAGACACAAAGTTGAATGAAATCATCCATCAGAATCTGACAGCAGGAATTCTCATGCTGAGAATCCAAGCTTAAGTCCAGGAATCTTATTCTGTTTTAACAATTACCTTCTGTGTGCCCTTTTGGACTTAAGGGTATCTCATTCTTGTTTCTGTTCCCTGTCCCAAGATCTTTGCTATCTCTATGCCAAGTAAAACTAAACGTGCTAACTCCTACATGGACAAAGGGATAGCTACTAAGCATCTTGATTTTTCTCCTGGTCCTTTCAAACTTGGCGGGGGGAAGGGGGGGGGGGGAGAGGGAGGTGCTAAGTAATGATCACCACCTCATTGTATTGTATTACATTGTATTACAATATCAGTTTATCCTTTTTAGAATTCATATAATTTGACTAGATTGGATGGTGTGCATGTTGAAATCATCTTGCAGGATTGGCTTCTGACACCAACTGTGCAATGAGCTTTAACTAAATTTTCGAACTTTTCTTCGAATTGTGTACATATGTAACTTGTAAGTTATTTTGGATGTGCTGCAAAGAATGCAAGGACAACACAGTACTAGGTTTCCTTTTGGAAACCACCTATAACAATTGTAGTACAGCTTTTATGGGAAAAAAATGCTTTTTTCCAAGTTACATATTTCTGTAAAAACTCTCATAGAGGTTGCTTGAATTCCTTGTAATCTTTGCATTGCTGTAATTGTAAAACAGCTTTTTTTCTTTTTGCTTTCCCTTGAATAGATTTTAGGTGGAAAACAGACCCTCTAGTGAATGTCATCTCTACTGTGGTCTCCTATTGGAGTGTTGTTTTGGGGTTTGGTTCCTGGCTTTTTGTTTAGCAACACCTGTTTGGTATTGATATTCACAAGTTTCTCATAGCATTTGTCATCCATAAAACCTGCTGCTGATTGAGTTGTAAAACTTCTTGTGTATAAACACATGTCATAAAGCTCTAAGCAAACCATATCTAGTCAGGGTAGCTATCACCTTTGACAGTAGTGGTTCAGTTTGGATTTTAATTTGGCCAAAAGCCATTTTTATTGGACTGAATCCAGCTCTAGTATAATCCATAGTTTTTCATCTAATGGAATAGTAAAACCTTAAAGGTAACATGAATGTCTTGTTTAGTGTCCTCAGGATAACTTCTGCAATAAAGTTGTTTTTTCCCACCCTGTAGAGGTATCTCATTAAGGTACCCACTAGTATCATTATTAAGTTTTCATGTGTTTCTCAGTTTCGATGGTAATCTGTGTGTGTGTTAATTTTTTTTTTTTTCCTTTGCAGCACCAATGTAGTTATGAATTATTCAGAAATAGAGTCTAAGGTTCGAGAAGCAACCAATGATGATCCATGGGGACCTTCAGGGCAACTCATGGGAGAGATTGCCAAGTAAGTGATAATTTGAGTCAGTGATGAAGAAAGGCGCATTTTATAGCGGAATGTGAAATTTGCTGTTAAATCAACTCTGTGGTAATGCTGACTGATAATACTGAAGGGATGCTGTAAATAAATTCCTCTATTTTTTTTAAACACAATCTTTTTTTTCAATGTGTAATCTTAAGATGTATTGGAGACTGTCAAGCAGAAAACGTAGTCATTATTTTTGAAACTCTTGATTTTACATATGTAAGCTCAGATTTGTTCAGTGGGTCTGACTTTCTTGGAGTGTTTATTTTCAAACTGATTTTCTGTGACTTTTGAAGTAGAACAGATGTGGTCAAATTCTTCTTTTTGAACTGTCTTCTGCCAAAATTAGTTTGGAAGTTACGTATTCGACTAGTTGCTGTGGTTATTAGGGTATTTTTTTTCTTTATGAAATGCATTATTCTACTGCCTTAGATTTGTAGATTTATTTTTTCTTTTGTAGCCCTACAATGTAAATTACTTCTGTATGACTAAGAAACAGTGATAGCTTTTTCCCTTGTAAGGCTGTCAAACTCGGATGGGTTTAGATCAAGCCTGCCATCTACTGTCAGTGCTGAGACTTAACAAGCTATTATTGCAAGCCTCTGAGAATAACATTTCTTTACTCCTTTTGTTTAATTTTTTAGGGCAACATTTATGTATGAACAGTTTCCAGAACTTATGAACATGCTTTGGACTCGCATGCTGAAAGACAATAAAAAGAACTGGAGGAGAGTTTATAAGGTGTGTATTAACATGAACTAGAAGTATTCAGGATTTTGTTTGGTTTACAAAGGATGTAAGTGTAACATTGTGATTTATTGTCTTGTTTAGATCTCACTCTGCTAGCAACCTATAATTTCTTTACTAACTCCCTGCTTAATAATCCTATTATTGCAAGCAGAGATGTCTTTCAAAGGAAAAGTAAATATCTGCTTTTAGAAAAGCTACTCCATGAGTGTAATATTGTAATTACATTTTGCTGATGTTCAAGCATTGGAGTAGTATTCACATTTTTAATCTAACCAATAGGATTGTTACTGTGGTACAAGAGAAGCAGATGATAAATTATTATGCTATCAAGAGGATGTTCTTAAAGAAATTCAAAAATAGCTGAAATAAGATTAAATTGTGATTTAATTTTATGACAGTTCATAATTCTATAAATTGTGGTTTTGCTTTGAGTGGAGGCAGTTTTGTTACAGATCTTGTTGTATGAGGGTATGTCCTACTTGCATTTTGGAAACAGAACTGAAAATCATTTGCATTTTTCTTGTCTTTGGCTAATTAGCATGGTACGGAAACTTTTTGCTTAAGAATATCATGCTGCACTTAAAGTGGTGTTCAGTGTTCACTGAATTATGCAAATATAACCTCGTTTTTATAGAACTGATGTATTAAACGAGCTTATATTTTGTTGATGCCTGAGTTGGAACAAGACAATTAATTCTAAGGCATAGTTTGTGCTTTTCACAGGTGCTTGATATTTTGTATTCATAGTAATTGTTTTCCCTGAAGTACAATATAAATTAATATTTAATGCTATCACACATAACTACTTAATGTTATAAAGGCTGCTTGGAATTGCTTATCAGGTTTGGATAAGTTGAAATATAATGATAGTTTTTAGTTGTTAAAGGTACTACTTTAGAGTGTTGTTTTTTGTTTTTTTTTCCCCAGGTAGAAATCCTAAACTTAAAAAAAATCTGCAATTAAAGTAATATTAAACTTCATTTCCTAACTTGCTCAAATTTATCCTGAAATGCAGTTTTGAATATCCATTGCATCCAGTGTAAGGCTTCTTACGTTTCTGAAGGAGTTACTTTTCAGTGTAAGCTATTGGAAGCTGTAACTGGGAAGCAAAAGAAAACGTTTCATTTTGCAGAGTTAATTTTTTTCTCTTAAATTTCTTTGTGTATTTTAAAACAAGCAGTCACTGATGAAAGCAGTTACTTGTGATTTGGTAACATTAAATTATAGTTTAACAAATGCAGTTTAGATATATTGAAGAGCAAAAGGTGTGTGTTTGTGGGAGGGGGAGGGGGAAGAGGGAAAAGATGGATGTGGCTTTTTGCTTTTGGTTTTTCTCTGTAAGTGAACCCATATGATAATCAGTTATATAGAAGGGGAAGATCTTATTATTTAATAGTTTTGATGGGGGCAGTTTTGGATTTCAATTTTTTTGTTTGGGTTTTTTTTTTAACTGAGCTTTTGTTCATGCAATCATAAGGTGCTTTGTATTTTTATAGTCTTTGCTGCTCCTAGCTTACCTCATAAGGAACGGATCAGAGCGTGTTGTTACAAGTGCCAGAGAACACATTTATGATTTGCGATCCCTGGAAAATTACCACTTTGTAGGTGAGCAATAGAAAAATCTTATAAGCAAATTAAAACAGTAGTTGGAGTTGTCAGTCACCTGAACCAGCTTAGAAGCTTCCCCAGTCTAATTAGAATGTGACTGTTGCCAGTTGTGTGAAGAGTGCAGAATCCAAGACGTGGGACCCTAGAGTATTAATTAGTGAAGACAAGAACTTGCAGAAAAGACTGGCTAATAACAACAGAACCAACACAACATGAGTGTTCGGGTTTTTATTAAAATATGCACTAGAGACTGGTCCCCTGTGGTGTCCGTAAAGGAATAGCTTTAATCATATGGGAAGAAAAGGTTAGAGCTCCAAAACACACACATCTGTTTGAAGCTAGGGCTTTTTCCTCCCACCAAATAATATTTACAGTGCAAAGGCAGCAAGGCCAGTGTGTGTTTTGAATGTGAAAAAGGCTGGGAAAGGAGCGTGTTTAGCTTGTAGTACATCCCAACTGAAAGCACTTTTTCAAAAATTGAGTTATGCAATAAGAGTGAGTTTTTGCAATTAAAGTTGCAAAAACGGTACCAAAAAGACTCAGCAAAAAGGCTTATGTTCTGGAGGGTTAAAATATTTTGTGTAAAATACAATTTCTATTTATGATACTGATCTTTTCAATGTTTTGGCAGCATTTACACATTTTCTAAACACACCATTCAGTGAACTGTCATTTATGTAAGGCTGAACATTTGTGTTGAAATGATATTTGGTCCCCTGAAAGCAGAAGCAGCGGACCTTGGTATCCTTAAGATCTTTCATTTCAATTACTTTATTTGTAACTTAAATTTTCTTATTAGTTTGTGAAGTTCACTATTACTGTCTCTGATTTATTTTCTCATTTTTCCCCCTCTCTTTCACACTCCCTTTCCTGCATTACCTACATAGATGAAAATGGCAAGGACCAGGGAATAAATATACGCCAGAAGGTAAAAGAAATGGTTGAATTTGCACAAGATGATGATCGACTTCGGGAAGAAAGGAAGAAAGCAAAGAAGAACAAAGACAAATACATTGGTGTTTCTTCAGACAGTGTAGGAGGGTTCCGATATAGTAAGTACTAACGAGGCTTTGCTGGTCAAGAGTTGACAATGTAGACTTTTAACTTGCCTTAGAAAACAGGGAAAAAGCCCAGATAATTAGGTATTTCTAAGATGCTCTTTCAGATGTTTTTTCTTTGTAATTCTTTAACTGTCAGTGTTTTTACTATTATTAAATAAATATTGCACTCCTTTCCCCCACATTTAATTTCTTCAGAAACTTATTTTCCAGTGGCACATTCTTCAGGTTTTTTTTAGTGAGTTTTCATGTAAATAAGTTGACTAAAAACCTACAAGTGGCATTGATGCACTGGCTTAGCCAAAACTTAGCTATTTTGTTTTCACCTTTGGATGGAGTCTCACTGAGAAATGAATGCTGCTGTAGCAGTAGGGAAGTCAGGCTATATTACTCTTGCTGTAATAAAAAGTGATACTTTCTGTCTCCCATAGGACAAGAATACTGTTTTACCTACTTTCTGCCAACCTACTTTAGAACCATTGTTTAACTGGAATTAGGGCTTTCAGGACAGTACCACTGTTTTGGTGAAACAATGGAGGTACTATTTGTCATTAGACTTATTAATTCCCTAAGTAATTCTGTTTAGACATTTCAGAGATATCTGGGTTATCTTTGTGAATTTTGATGTCTGTCAGATCTGACTTTAAATATGTGCACCATGTATATTGTGGAGCTTATGTATCAGGAGTTTATCAAGTTACTGTCTTGGTGTTTTTAAAACCTTGTTTGACTAGTAGTGTTGGCCACATGTGCTTTTCAGGGAAAGACTCCCAGAGGTAAGACACAATTTGCTTTATGTAGACCTATTAAGCATATATAGGATTTTGGCTGTAGAAGACAAAATACCATCATCTTGTTTTTGTTTAGAGTACGCTCTTCTGTCTGACAACCTTGATCAAATAAAGGCACACAACTGGTACACTGTTTTTTGTACCTAGTCCAAGTGTGCAGCTTCCTTCTTACTCCCAAGTCCCTGCCATAATGCATAGCAGGGATCTGAGCTTGAACCTGCTTTTTATGTATGACGTGTCCCAGCATGTCATCCATTATTTAGCTGTCAGTCTTAAAATGTTTATCTTACTTTCTTTGGCATGGGTAGATTCTTGGGTTCTTTTATTAAGGGATGAGTCCCCATGTCACAATGATAGAAGCCTTTGGTTTGTTAAAATCAGTGACTACTTTGAGAGAAGTATTTGGTATATGATATGGATGAGTAGGAACTGTACATGACCTATACTTCAACTGCTACTCTTTAGTGCTTTGCATTTCTTTTTCCTCTTTGCTTGTGCTCTACTATTTTTGACAGATTACTTCCCTGTGTTGCTCTGTTCTCCCTTTTCCTCATATGCAGAGTAGATGGAGATCTCCATCTCCATCCGTGGCAGGATGTCTTTATTATATTCTTACAGGCTGTTGCTACTAGCCTGGAACTCTGCTGGTTCTCTCTATAAGAAATACTTATGAGTCACTGCATCTGTACTTCAAGTACATGCTCCTCTCTATCTCTTCTCTCTGTGCTTTTCTTTTGACTTGCTCTGAACAGAGTCGTGTATGCTGGGTAGAAGATTTTTTTTTCCATATATTCTGAAGATGTAATTCAAGTTTTTGAGTTTAAAGGACTACCTCCTTTTCTTGTGTATTCCATTGTTATGGTAAAGGATTTTTAATTTTCCTCTCATTTGTTGAGTAAAGTCCTTAATCTTCCTAGCTGCACAAAACAAGTTTTCTTTCCCAGGTCAGACCTTAACCTGAAAAAAAATCTAGTTACTTAAATAGAAAATGCTTGTATTTTCACAGTTCTCCTTAGTTCTTTTTGTCCTGAAAATGCTGAGTTCTAAGTTCTTTTATCTTTATTTTAAAATTCCTATTTCACAAGGAAATCTTTTAATGGAACCTACTTTAAAATGCTTGGGAGCCTGACATAAGCTGAAATAAGGCCATTTCACTCTCCTGCAAAATTTAACAGTAGTACTGCTGTTTCTTACAATTTTTTCTTCTCCAGTGATAGAGATCCCACTGAGTATCTGGCTGATTTCTATCAGACACTCAACTTTGAACAAATTTGCCCTTTATGGATCTAAACAAAATATGATTGGAGACATGCATTTATTTCCTTTATAAGTAAAATGTATTCTCTGGTATATTGTGTTATTGGACAGATAGATCTCAAATTCTACACCTTGTAGAGCTGAAATCCATCATTTTCTTTTTATTAAAAATGGCTTAATTGAATACATCTTGAACATTACCTGAGCTACAATTTAATTTGTATGTTAACCTGAAGTAATGAATTTTTCACCATTCTTCCTTTCTTCTGTTCAGCCTTACTCAGCATTAGCAGGAAAATTCACATTTTTCAGTAGTATTAAAAAGAAGACGACTCTTTTCTGTGTGTGATGGTTCTAAATAAAAAATGCTTATGTTTAAAATTTTTTTCTAGAAACTGAGCTATACTGGGTTGTTCTATATAGTCTAGCTAGCAAAGCATACCATGGTTCTGATAGGCTAAGTCTTTTAAGTTACATTTTTAAGTGTGCTTTTTTCTTGTAATTAAAACTCAGTTTGTCTAGGTGTGTTTAAGTCTAGGCTTACGTTCTTTTACCAAACTTTTTTAATCAGATGAACTGATGTCAAGTAAAACTGTCAGCTATCTTTAAGATCTCACTATGGAGGTCTCAATTACTTGAATAGAAAGAGACAAATTTTCTAAGTGTTCAGTAAAGACCAGGGTACTCCATGGCTGAAGAAACAGTGAGTTGCTTTACAGCCTCTTTTTCATCTTTTTGAAGGGAGATTTTATTATTTAAATGATGAGCATAGAAAGGAAAGAACAAAGTTACTGTGCATTTCACACTTGTCTTTAAATAGTTTGGTACAATGCTTTTATCTGTTCTTGAATTTCAGAGTATAAAAACCTTTGATTTACCTCTGTGAACACACAGGTTGGCTTGGAATGAAATATCATGCATTAAGTGTCTGTTATAGAATTAGCATGTCCCATTTCTGGTAAGCTGCTTATGCAGCCAGGGTTGGTTGTACCACTTGGGGTTCTCCAGCAGAATCCAATAGTATCCTGATGTGCTGCTTAGTATGTTAAGGTTGTGTGGTTGTCATAAACAAAAGCCTTTGATTCTGCATTGCTGCCACTTAATGATGTGTATTACATGCTGTGCATTCTGTAGAAGTGTTAATTCAGCATTACAGGACCTTTCAGTTTGCTTTGAAATCGTGTAAGCTTTATGTATGTAGGGGGGAGAAACTTGAGAACAATTTGAAAGAGACCACAGACATATATTTGCTGTTACCTTTAGTATTTTTTGTCTTAATGCCTTACACAGGTGAAAGATATGATCCTGAGCCCAAGTCAAAATGGGACGAAGACTGGGATAAAAAATCTACTTTTCCGTTCAGTGATAAGTTAGGTGAGCTGAGCGACAAAATTGGAAGCACAATCGATGACACCATCAGCAAGTTCCGAAGGAAAGACAGAGAGGACTCTCCAGAAAGATGCAGGTACTAGAGCTGTTTTAATATGAATTTATGCTGTGAAATTGCTGTTACAAAGCTCTTTGACACTACTGATTATTAGCTACAATCTACTGCCATTCTTTGTGTAGATACGTGTTTAGGGTCAATACCTGCTTCTCTTACGTAGCTTAGCCTCAGGGAATATTGTAGCTCTGTTCATAGTTAACTGCTCTTGGCTGCCTTCCACTATAGCCCCTAGCTTAGATGGCTGCTGGCAGTGCAGGGAATTTGGCTGAAATTCTTAAGCTTTTGCTTGTCTCAGCATTTCAGTGGTCTTCCTTGTGCCAGTGTACCTGAAGCTGCTGTTTAATGCTACAGTTATGCCAAATGCTGAAGCATTAAAGAAGAGGGAGATACAAAATTGCTTTAGTCTATCTTGACCCCATGCTGCTTTACTGTGCTCATCTGAGGAAGAACATTGTACAGGTGACTGACTTCTGCACATTAAAAAAAAAACTGAACCTTCTCAATAAACTTGTATTTTTTATGTCTGACAATTATTTTGAAGTAAGAATGAAATCCTACTCTGCTTTGCCTGTAGAACTTTAAAAACATAACTTTTCAACATGTGCATCAACTTTTATTATTCAGAGATCAAATTCACACTTTAGAGTTTGAAATTGCTGAAGAGGAAGCGTTTAAGTATATTGAAATTGTACCTTTTTGGGAAACAGCTTAAAGTTCAAATTTGCACTGAGATCTGATGAGCATTTCTTACAGGAACATGTTCAAAAACATCCCCACACACACATTTAGTATGTTTATATACATAGATGTACATTTGTGTATGGATATCTATATGTTACAAAATCCATGAAACTGGAGCAATTCCATAGGAAAACAAAAATAATGGTAGCATTTCCAAGAAAAAGACAGCATGGCCTTCTTGCTAAGACATGAATAAATCATAGAACTGGTATTCATTGCACACATCTGAGTTTTCTCTTAGAACTTGCTGTCGATAGACTACAAAGAAGACAGGATCAGAAGAAAAGTAAACAATTCCAAACTTAACAATGATACATTGCTGTGTGCTTTTCTGTACTTTAAAAATGTCTGTACAGCTCACTGTACAGTTCATGTAGAAAATGTGAAATAAATAGTTTTATTTTCCACTTTATTTCTGAATGTCTCCTGAACTCTTGTGCTGATATAAAGCCTTGCACCTTCCAGTATTTCACAGTCCTTCGTACTGATCTTTTTAAAAAGGCAGCTTATTTTGGTGGCATACTTGATGTATATTTATCTCACAAATTATGATCATCTTATCTTTTGGTTAATACCATGTTTTTCATTTCTTTTGATCTTGTAGACCTTGTCCCTTCTTATTTGCTGTTCTTCCCTTTTGTAATAAATGTAGGTTAGTATTTGTTTTCTTCTGCAATAGTAAATGCAAGATTTGAAATAAAAGGGAATTTGGGGGTGGCTAAACAAGCAAGAAAGATTTTGGTAGGTAGTTACATTTTTTTTTATCATAAATGGGAGGTTAGGCTGCAGCAATATGGCTTCTGAAACAGTGCCTAAAATGTTCATCTTCTCTTGACGCAGTGATTAGACAATACAAAAACTACAAAATTTTATCAATGTGCCAAAATGAAGCAATTTCTTCCTACTGAAAGCATCAGAGATCTAAGGAGATAGAACTTACCGGTTATAAAATGTCTATACTTGGAGATATTATAAATATGAACTTCAGAATACATTTTATACTAACTGAATGCTGTATTTATATGAAATGAAATAATTAAGCTTAATAAAAGCATGGAAGTTTAATAATCATATGACTTAACTCTCAACAACACAGCTTTGTACTGTAAAGGCTTCATGAAATCCATATGCTTGTTTTTCTCCTTTCAGCAAATTATTAAAAGCAAAAAGCTCCCCAAAAAACTTTCTAGTTTAATAGGAGCAGGCTACAAATAATAACATGGAATTAAGGTGCCGTTTCACTAGGAGGAGTGACTAGGTGGTGATAGTTGTTCATCTAGCAAATTTCTTGTTATGTGTTCTGTTGCTTCAAGTTTAATAGCTTTATAAACCATTTTCTTTAGCACTGTAAAGCTAATAAAGGTCTTGAAGCACAGAAAATGTCTGACTTGTGCATCTTCAGAATGCATAATGGAAGTCAGATGACACAATCTTTACCTCCAGTATACACACCAGAAGTACTTGGCCTAACTTCTGGGTTTCTGACTGCTTGCAAAGCTGGTATTTTCCATAGAAGAAAAAAAATACTTGAAGTAACCAAGAACTTAACTTGTGATATATCGGGCTTGAGTTTGTAGTAGATTACAGTGAAATAGCAGTTCACACAACTAAGTACAAAGAAACCTACTCTGCATTTTTATGTATTGCTGTAGAAGAATCTTTTTTTTTTCTAGAAATATATCCCTTTGGAATTAGAAAAGACCATAAACAATATCCCACAGGAGTAGGAAAAACTCTCCTTCTCTCTTAGTTTTGATTTATTCACCTAACACCAAAGAACTAATAAA
This sequence comes from Perdix hodgsoniae, assembly GCA_035772895.1. NCBI lineage: Eukaryota > Metazoa > Chordata > Aves > Galliformes > Phasianidae > Perdix > Perdix hodgsoniae. Next base: position 6,688,918 of record JAPSGF010000035.1, on the reverse strand, counting down.
TTGCTGCATAATTCTAGCCTTGTATGCGTTTTGTTTTTCTAAATTACCTGCAGATACACATTGTTTCAGAAGATCCATTAGGTTTCTTTTATAGGAATTCTTGTACTCTATCAGTCCTTGTTTCTCTGGTGTTCAGAAAGGTTGCTGCAGGTAGCAGATTGGAAAGGAAGCAAAACATCAGTGCTGCTTTGAAAGGATGCAACAGCGATGTTTTGTTACCATTTGTAGTAGGTTAGTATTTGCGTGGTCTCAGGCAGTTTGTAACTATTTCTATTGCCTTAAGGAATGTTGTTCAAAGAAAGCAAAATCGTATACTAATCTCAAGGCAAAGAGAACATGTATCCATAGTTTAATTTCTGGGAGTAACAGCCACATACTTCCTTTCTAGATCTTTTAATTATTTAGTACAGCGCAGGCTGTAACTTCTATTATTATTTTTTTTTTAAGTTAATTCTGCAGTTCTCAGTTGAAGCACTGTTATTTTACTATTCTGAACACGGTAAATACACTTTAAGGGAGCATTAATCTGTAATGTTTGATTGCTGTTAATGTGATGGTTAAGGAAAAATTTAAACCAGGTCTCCTGAGACAGTTCTGAAAAGGTACAGGTTGTCATAGAAAATTGGGTATTGTAATGTTTGTCCTGCATTCTGGCATGCATGTTTAATTTCTTTTTTAAAAAGCTTTTAGGCATTTATTTTGCTGTAGATCACTGAAGACTCACTCTTTCTCATTGTTATATTGATTGGACTTTGATTATCAGTCACTTCCTCAACCCACAGTGTACACGTGGACTAGGTAGGCTCTATAGTGAAGACAAGAATTGCGTTGCAGCGGGCTTTAAGAGACTTAATTGTGATTGTCCTGATCTTAGGCATTTCAACACATTTAAAAAGAAAAACATTCGTTTTAAAGGCGTAGGAGGAATGTGTATGATGTAGGGTACTAACATGAGCAACAGTCTTCTCTGTGTGCTTGTATTAAATCCTGATGCCATAAATAAGAATGGTTAGGGGTCCCATTGTATTTATTTTGTACATAGTTGATGTATGTGCAGGAATCCCAAATTGGAACAGTAGGCTGTTGTTGCAAGTCAGTGTTAAAGTTGGAAGTATAAGTTTAGGTGACAACATTAGAGCTCAGTTGTTTGTTAAGGTTGGCTCAAGCAAATGTCAGCAGTCACAGGATCTGTAGCTGTGAGTTCAAGAACTTCTTTCTTTAAAAAAAAAGAAAATGTACATTGAGCATTTGCGCTCACTAATGGTAATGAATTGAGCCATCATCCCTAGTGGTGTGTAGGTAGTATGTGTAGAAGAAATGAAACACACACAGTGTGTTCCAAAAAGCCTGCTATTGTTAACAGAGAACAAAGGCTACCCTCCAGAGTATATTTCAGTTACTGTCATATTCGTACTGACAAAGGGACATCATTTCTTAAATTTTACAGTTTTAATATTCTAATGCATTATTAAAATATAAAACCTTTCCACTTTCAAATACCTTGCTAAGGGAATTACTATTTCAAAATACTTTTCAATATATTTAAGCTTTTTCTACAGTAATTTTCAGTGTTATGTACAAATCTTGCTTTGATGATAACAGGCAACATGACTATTAGTGGAGGTGAAATTAGGTTGCTTGTGAAATGCTTAAAGTGTAAGAGTAGAAAATTTAAGAATAAAAGAATATTGCACAGTGACATCTAAAAAGTGTTCACTTAAAATGCTGATGCTTTTATTCTTTTACATTTTGAGAATAAATGTGTTTTCCTGTGGAAAATGAATAGTATCACTGCGTTGCATACTTATGTAAAAAGTTTTTCCACAAACATCCTGAAGAAAATAAAAGCCCATTTATCTAGAAAGGGAACTGGATTGAAACAGGAATGGTGCTCTTCAAATCTGAAAGTTAGTACCTGTATCTTGTTCACTGCTTGCTGGCTCGTGGTCTAAGTGAAGAGCAGACTTGCCAGCTAAACCTTGTTGCTGACTTGTTACATAGTGTGTGGAGGAGTTCCCATCAGGAGGTGATTAAGTGCACTGGATTTAAACACTGATTTCCTATTAACCTCTGTATTGGACTTGCAGCTAACGTTTAACAAGTTAACTTGCTTCTCTTCATCTTTTGTGTACTATAGGTGTGGTGCTATGCTTATGATGTGTTATTTAAGGCTAAAACTAGCTTTCTCAGACGTAGGAAGTAGCAGGATTTCATTATGAACCATCACTACAAGGATCTACAGTAATCAAAACTGCTGTGACCTAAGACACGTTTGCTTAACTAACTGCGTAGTCCATCATGAATGATATTTACCAATTTCATTCTTCTAGTGACAGTGATGAGGAAAAGTCAAGAAGAAGTAAATCTCCCAAAGCTGAATTTAAGAATGAAGAGGAGACTGTGACAACCAAACATATTCATATTACACAGGCTACAGAAATTATCACCAGCAGACACAAACGTTCAGCAAATCCTTCAAAAACCATTGACTTAGGAGCAGCAGCGCATTATACAGGTGATAAAGCAAGCCCAGAACAGAATGCTGCAACTCATGCTGGGCAGCCTACAGCAAAGGTGAGACAAGGAAAGAGCACAGTAGAATATGAATTTGGAAAACTTTCTATAAACTCTTGGGGAAATTTCTACTTTAGGAATAGAGTTTTTATTATAGTAATCAGGGGAAGTGTTCTATTAAAAATGAGTATGAGTGGTTTTGAAAGGCAGTGAAGCTAGCTGTTCAGTATTTGGTCTGAAATTTAGCTAGATTTTAGCAACTGACTTTAAAGACAAACCTGCTATCTCTAGAAAGTATTCGTTTTAAATGACTTCAAGTGGTTTTCTTTTTTTGTGGTGTTGGTTGGTTTTGGAATAGACAAACAGCTGTGCTTCAAACTGTATTTCACACACAACATCTTATAATTACATGGCTTTTAGGCTTTTCTGTAAGTTACTGTAGACAATATAACACTTTGAACAAGGTCATTTTGAATTGCTTGTGTGAGCACAGTTGTTGTCTTTTCTGAGCTGGCCTGACCTTAAGCTTGTCTTAATTTCAGGTCCATCTCAGTAACTTCCACAGAAGTTCTGCTTACGTTCATCAGGCAGACCTCAGTTTTCCACATGTGTATATATTAAGATAACTGTAGGAATTTTTAAGGGAACTTGTGGTGAGGTGAAGTTTTTTGTCCTACTTTAATTTCCTTGCTTCATTGTCATGGAGCAGTTAAAATGTAACTTTCTCTCTTAATGCAAGTCAATGTGAATGGAGTTCTGCAAATTTCACTCTTCTCGTTTTCATAAAGGAAGATATCTTATCCTTGAACGAATGATGCATCTGTCCAGTTCTGTTTTAAAAGTGGTAAAGACACAAAAGATTAATTGCATTTCTTTTTCAGGCTTTTGTATCCTCTGGCAGCAAATCATCTAATGACCTGGTTGATCTGTTGTTTGATGGAGCGAGCCAGCCAGTCGCAACAGGTTCGTGTGCTTTTTTTTGTTTAATCATCTTAATGCATACTCTGATAAACCAATTCTGAGGATAAACTTGTTTGATGTTCCAGAGGTAGAGGAGAGTAGATAAACTGAGAAATTAAAACTCAAACTTTGAGCTACTTAGAACCTTTTGCTGTAAAGTATTGTGTGTTATTGTATGGGGTTAATAAAAGGAGCATGAAGATTAACCACCACATCAGTCAACCCTCTGTTTACAGGTGGTTGTTGTTGCTTTTTAAAATATTAACTGTTTTGATTATATCTAGGTTGGAATAGAAAAGGGATATTCATGCACTTGTAGTCTCACAGCACAGTTGGCAATTAACTGATTAATTTCTTGTTTAAAGATCAATTTGAATTGAGAATTAAGTGTGAGCATGTACTTTTTCATGGATAAAAATGTTTTTTGCAACTTTCCTCCAATTGCAAATAAGCAACTTGTATTATTAGATATGAGATCAGTCATATTATTTGTAGAAGGGTGTGTATTGGCACAGTAGATACTCAGCTCCTGCCTTCACTTTAAAGAAAATCTAAAAATCATAGAATCACTAAGGTTGAAAAAGATTTTCAAGATCGTCTAGTCAAACTGTCTACTTAAGTAGCCACCAATATTTCCCCACCATGTCTCTTAATACCACTTCTAAACATTTATTGAACACCTCCGGGGATGGTGAATCAAACACTTCCCCAGGCAGCCTCTTCCAGCACCTCTTTCAGACAAGAGACTTCATTCCAAAAATGGCAATCTAGTGGCTGGAGTCCCATATGTGGCAATTTGACTGCATTCACACATGTAAAGACTACTTCTATTCAGTTCTGTCTTGAATTATGTCGCTTCTGGGTATACTGTAGTGGGAACACATGTGATATGTCATACCAGGTATTATAACGTCTGAGAAAAGGCAGTGTTATGAGCACCCTACGCAACAGAATTTCTTTCATCGCTAGAATACCAAAATGATACCTCTGTAGGAATTTAATAGAATATATATCAAAATTCTGTGGGAGAGGAGGAAAACTGTCACAGTAATCTACATCTCAGCATCAGAAATGACTTATTTGCATTATTCTCTTTATTTAGTTAACTTTATATGCAAAGGTATTCGTGTATGTAGGATATACCACAGCTCTGGAATTTTAATATCCTGGACTCCAACCACTACCCCTAATCAGTACTTGAAGCTTCAATGCTTGGGTATTATGGCCTGTGTCCTCTTGACTGGAAAAAGGCTGAAGCCTTTTTGGTTTTACTTTTCGGTTTTTATGCTTATATTTATGTCTGTATTCTTAATTATATATATCTGTGTTAAGAATAAAAATGTTCAGTTCAATTTGAGCTTTCCTATATTTCAAATAGACATAAAGTGTTTCTGTTTTATAGCATATTCAAATCCTTCATCAGTTTGGCTCTTCACTGTAGCAAACCCTTTTTTTTCCACCCCTCCCATCTTCTATTTTTTTTCCTTTTCTCCAAAGCAGCATTTAGAACTGGTATTGAGAAGAGGCGTATTACCAGTTGGTTCTGCTAAATAACCTCTTTCCTGACCTGGAAAGACGAATGGAAAGGGTTTGTTTGTAGTGACAGATCTCACATGGGAATCTTCAAGGATAGCTCACGTTGGGCAGGTTAGCACTGTCCTTCACATGCAGGTCACTTGTTATGACCACGGCTCCTTGCAGCACAGGGTGTGGGAACATTGCCAGCGTCAAGTAAGAGACAGAGTAAGGATCACATGTAGCCTTTGATCTGTCCTGTGAAGAAGTTGACAGGGAATATGAATTCAGTGAACTCAGAATTTGCTTATCTATGTGTGGAGATGTTGAAGAAAGTTGGTGAGGCTTAAGGTCTTATACATTACTAAAGCAGCACAACTTGTATGTAAGGGAAGGTGGGTGGTTGCTGTAAAGGAGTAGGCTGTTTGAGATGTAGAATACATAGACCTGCTGGAAGTAATTCTTCAGGTGTTACTGGAGATTAGGTTCTTTAATCTTAGCCAGTGTTATCTTTAGAGAGCTAATGCATTCAGCTTAAGCTTTTCAACCTTTCTCCAGAACTCCTTCATTTTCCAATAGGCAATAGAGGTGGAGAAAAAGCTGAGAACATTATGGAGTTATTTAGGGTTAGAATATATTTTTTTTAATCAAATAACTGGACATTTTGACAAACAACCCAGGAATAATAGGCATAGCATGAGAGCTTGTTTTTCTGTTTTAGGATGCAATCTGGAAGAAGTTGAGAATATGGTATTGCTACTCATTCTGCTTATAAACCTTCAAACCATTCACCTGTGTCCGTCTTACAGAGATCAGGATGTGGTGGGGGAGAAAGAATTGAGGATGTACATTGCAGTAGACAGAGTAGAGTAAACATCAAAACATTTGTGTATTAAATGCTTATCGCATCACTTCAGAGTTTGTGGTGAAGAATTTCTTTAACTTAATGGAATCTTTTCCCTTTTGAAATGATGATAAAATGATCTTAGTTGTAATGTATTTCTGAAAATTCGGAGAGACCATCCTTGCAATACCTTCTGTGGTTCTCGTGTTTTATACCATATGTTACACACCCTGCAAGAAAAGATATTTCCCCCTGGAAGAAGAGTTGCCTTCTTAGCAATGTCTACAATAAAATAACATTAAAAAGAAATACAAGTACGCATGTATTAGAAAGTGAATGGTTCCTTTTATTACTGCTAGCCATTTATTAAAAAGGAGATGGTTCTAGTTTAATTAACCCAGTTGAGAGTAGCAGATGGGGCAGAATGTCTTGCAGCGATAAGACAATTCAGAAATGGCACCAGATGTTGGAAGCTGTCCCTGGTGGTGTTAGAGTGCAGCACAGATGTTCCAGTCCCACCTGGCTAGTTTCTAAGCACTGCAGGCTAAGCAGCTGTGATGTAACCTATATAATGTACGCATAACACTAAAAGCAAAATAATTGAACTGCTGCAGTTCCTTCTAAGGGCGGGTCTGTTTAGAGGTGAAATCTTTGAGGACAAACAAAAAAGGTCAGTCTCTTAGCTTTCTCAGGTCAGTAGAATAGCTAGCTAAAAGCAATAGCAAGGATAAGTGACAGATTCATTTAAAGCTATTTCTGGTTTATTTAAAGAAAAAAAGCTTTCTCTTATATAAAAAATGGAAGATTTAAGGATAATCTTTTCTATACCTTGTCTGTATTTTTGTAGTGAAAAACTGTTACTATGGTACATTCAGAAGTTAATAATTTAAATGTCTACTTGGAAATCTTAATGTTCATGCTGCAGGAAGAAAGCAAACAAAAAAAAGCAAGAAAAAAAACATAAATGCAAGCCATGTCCTTGAAATTTCAGTTCAAGTTCACTGCAAAATCATTCATGCTTTAAGTAACACAAAAACTAAGCACAAGTTATTTAATTTTTCATAGTAGGCATAATAAATTAACTTCTTTACAGTGAGAATATCTGGTGTATGTATATGTGTGTGTGTGTGTGTGTATATATAAAAAATAAAAATCTAAAGTTTCAATTTCATAAACTGCAAGCTGGCAATATCCCTCACTACCTGAATCCTTTCTAACATTTTTATTCTCTCTCAATTTATTTTTAGTAGTAGTAAAAACTTGGATCCTAAGAAAACAGAACTGCAAGATCTGCAGTGCAGTTAGAAATAATACAGTTTGCTGTTGCTCAGGCTTGTGTAAATATAGTGTGGTGATGAAAAAGAAAAACGCTGTGGACTTATGTAGCACAATCAATAAATTCATCTTGCCAAATGCAGAATGGCTTTTCATAAATTCTGCATGCAATTATTGCAATGGATCTCTGCACAATCCTGTAACAGCACTTGTCTCCCTTCTGTTTCTAGATGCATCAACTGACCCATTTGGAGGATTTGCTGATTTTAGTTCAGCTGCTGCTTCAGCAAGTTTCCCATCATCACAAGGTAGGATTAATTTACAGATTGAAATGCTGTTAAAGTGGAGAAAGAGTGGAAGAGATGCCATGTGGCATCTCTCATTGAAAGTAATTTCCTTTTTCAAGGCAAATTGTGTTTATTGATCTGGACCACAAGTGCTGGTATCATGTAAGGAAGAGATTCATTGTCTAGCACAGCTTTTGTCTCATGGACCTGAAACTTTTATAAACTTTATTTCAGGAAAGTGTTGGTTCCAAATATATCCCTTTTCATTTTAAAACATATGCTTGAAATTTAGAATTTAACTCCAAATCTAATTTTGAAACTAACTGAAACAGAAAGTGATTTAGTAAAACCTGAAACAAACAAGTGTGGGTCTAAATGCTGGCTGAAGAACATTCATTAAGCAACTTGGAAGCGGGGTTTAATACTGGGCAAAGAGCTGTTTTCATTGGTGTTCTACAATGATGAATGCTTTAGTATGACAGCATCTGTTTCCAAAATGGTTGGAAAATAGGCTGTAGTGACAAGACTATTCAGATTATTAATCATGGGGATCTTCCCAGTGCCTTGTGTAAGGTTATTCAACTGTTTGCAATAAGCTGTTTTTTTATTACTTTGACAAACAGTTTGCAAGCAGTATGTACAGGCTGGTTCTCATATGTTCGTATGTTCAGATTCGTTCTCAGAACTTTAAAGATGGGGACAGGACAGTAAATTAAATGGGTAAGTTGAACAAAAATAAAAGATAAAATTGGGTTAATTGGAAAATAGGAACCCACCTGTGCCAGAAAATGACAGCCTCAGCCCCCACTTATCTTCTGTGATTAAAAATAAAATATGTAGTTGTTTAAAGAGAAAGAATTGTGCTGACCTTTTTGGATGGCATAATGTAGGAATTCTAAGGCACAAGCTGTTTACAATCTGCAGTGCACTATGGATTACTAGTGGAAAGATTAGCATGTTGAAGGAGAATTCAGTCAAGGTATGTCCCTCATACAGTATGTCACTGACTGTTGTCTCTATGCATTTCAGCGATGAAGCTGACTGACATTTTTCTTCTAACTTAACTAAGTAATAATTTAATTTCACTTCCCTTTTAAGGAAAATCTATTTAAAAAAAAAAAAATCTAGATCTGAAATCAGACATAAATAAGTCCTTGCCAGTCAGGAGAACAACATGTTAATAATGAGCATTAGCACACCACTCAGATTTGCCCTTGACTGGCTGCATGGGCCACAGTTTAGAGCTTTCGTATGTCCAGGCAGTTGGCTCAGTGCATGTGCATTTTGCATGCAAGCATACAGGTTACTATGTACACACAGCCCCTGTCTGAAAAACAACGTGGACAGAATTTCACTGAAATTTGAACTGAAAAAATAATGCTAGGAAGTCACTGCAAGGGATCAAATTTGCTAAAATAAAGTGTTTTGGCAACCTACAGCGCTATCCAGACAGAACAATGGTGTATATGAGTACAGAGGGAAAGGACTTGCTGTTGTTTGTGAAGTTAACTTGGGCAGCAGTGGTGCTTGTAACTGGGTGTTCTCAGTATGTAGGAGTAAGTCCAGAATGTGGAGAGGTCAGCAGATCTACCTGTGATGCACTTTTAGGCAATGTGATTGTCTTTTATTTTCTGTTGCTATGTCAGGAAGACCATACTGGACATGCGTTAGTTGGTACACCTTTAGTTTACTTAGTAGGAAAGAACTGCTATAATTTTTTTAACAAGCTTTCTTAGTCAAAACCAAGTTGTTTTGCAAACACAGAGCCGCCTACTATGCAAATAATCTGTGTGTTAGTACAAACCAAATTGATACAATCCTTTATCTGCATTAATGTGATTAATCTATTCCAATCACCATTATGCAAGGGACAAGGAGGCCTGTAAAATGATTAATCATTCCTGAACAGCGTAAGCCCCTCTAGAAATCCTTTCCTTCTTGATTAATCATCTTTGAAGCCCTACTGAGGGGGCAAAACCTTATACGTTTTACCCCCATTTCCATTATCGGTGCTCAGTACACAGGTCTGAACATAGATAAGTAAATGCTGAGTGTGCTTCTTCTATCAGGAATATTTAAAGTAGGTTTTAATTTTTAATATGTAATACTAATTGAAATATTCTAATATAGTCCCTGTTTGTGAGGGAGATCAAAGCAAATGTTCTAAGAAGGCCCTAAGCTAATGAACATCAGTGCATGAAATGTTTGAATATTGTTGGCAATACTTAGATTTTGTGCACAGATGTGGACTCTTAGTATTCTTTATTTGTTGGTAAATATAAAAATAATTGAAGGCTGAAGGTGTATGTTGATAATCTTTTATACTGTATGTAAATGTTCATGCTGTTAGATTTTTTTTTTAGTAATAGAATACAGTTAAAATTGCTGTGGATGTCTGTTACTGAACTGGACATCCTGGACATCATATAGTTTGGAAGCAGAAACTGTCACTAGATTCATCAGCCCCAGCTTTTATGTGTCTGAATCTTTATTAGCTTGCCTAAAGAAATTAAAAGGATGATTTAACTGTTCATTAGAACTTGGTTCACTTCACATGGCAATGACATTGTGTGTCTCTTAGCTCAAATACCACAAGTGTACCAGTGATATAATCAAAAACCTGACCTGTATGACGGCCCAAGCATAGAACAAGATTCATGATGTAGTAATGAGAACAGCTTAAATGACACTGTGTTATTTTTAGCATCTCCTGTATGTATTTATTTTAATCTCTTCTTTTACTATTACTGTTGTTGAAGTAACCCTTTTCTGGTTAATAGAAAAAGTTCTCTCCTTTAAGAACATCTACTTTATTTGACTGAAAGGTTATGATGCTCTCAGATCACTGGTTTCTGCCTGTGAACCTCTGTGACTCTGAAATAGGTACCCTTGCAGTTATGTGTAAACGGCTTGTAAGGCATTTTACAGCTCTCTTTGTCTTACTGCTAACTGCTGTTTTGATTTAAACACTTGTCTGCAAAAACCTTTGTATATTGAAATGAAACAAACTTTAGTGATGACCTGTAAGTTCAGCAAAACTTCTTCTGAAGAATATATTAGATCCAAGATTGAATTTCTGCTTTATGCCAAGGAAAATCTGGAAAACTTGATATGCTTTACGTGAGCGCCTCATGTGGGATGGAGCTAAATTGTCCCTGATCACCTTAAATAAGAGGTCTCTAGTAACCTGTTTACAAAAGGGTTTTTTATTTATTTCTCTCAGCTTTTTTTTTTAATACAAAGGGATACTGATTGTATATATACAGATTTTGAAGTAGCTGGTTTTGTGTTCTATTGTGACAGAATTTCTTCCAAGTGGCTGATTCCTGGCAATGGTTCTCACCAAAGAACTCTGAGCTAAAAAATCAAGTTTTAGCTGTTGTTTTTACTAGTGACTCCAATCTACCCTTAAGTTATCTTTGTATTTCAGCTAAAGATAATCTGTCCCTGTTTGTCTTGTATCCACAGGTGACATGTTATCAAACATCCTTCTTTCTGTGCGTGGATGTTTCATATTTCCTTTGCTACCTTGTTAAAATTGTTGGAATATTCATGAGAGAGAATGATGTCCAGATGGAGGTTCTACCTGCAGATGTTAATCTGGACGGACACAGATCAGCTCTCATTTGTTTCAGTTCATGGAATATGGCATTTGTTTAGTGCCATCTTTTAAGTCTTCTACCTTTCTTCTTTCTATCTTTCACTTGCACTTTTCCCTTTCCCTCAGGTACAACAACAAGTGGAAATGGAGACTTTGGTGACTGGAGTGCCTTCAACCAAGCTTCTCCTTGTCCCAGTGCTTCATCTGGTGAGCTCTTCAGCAGCACAGCACAGCAGCCAGCTATGGAGCTCTTCAGTGTCTCACAGCCAGCTTCTGGCCAGCCTCCAGCTGCTTCAAATTCTACAGATCTTTTTGATTTGATGGGACCCTCTCAGACAACCATGACCTCTTCACAAAGTATGAATTTCTCTATGATGAGCTCCAATGCTGTGGGCATCGGTTTACCCATGTCGAGGTCACAGGTATGCTGCCTTTTGTACAGCTTCTAAATGAGGTTACTCAGTCTTTTGCCTCTCTTTAATCACAACATTGGAACTGGATCCATTCCACTCTTGAAATCCATACCTAGTCACTCAGATGTTGTGACCAGCATTAAATCAGAATATTTTGTCTGAAAATGACAAAATGTCCTGTAAATAAAAGGTGCTGGAAGTTCTTGAAAGGCCTCTTTTTATAAGCTAGTCTTCCCTTAGATGATCTCCATTGTTCTATGAAGTGTTGCTGCTTTGTTGGGAAAGAAGAGGTTGATGACATTTTAAACCTTAAAGCCATCATCCACTGGATGTTACAGGTTTCCAGCCTCAGGTATGTGGAGGTGATGAGTAGTCTGTTTTCCCAAAACCCAGAGCTGCCTGCTTATGTGGAGAGTCGCTGATTATTTTTTTTGGAAACCATAACAGGTCAACTTGATACTGGGAGTTAAAAATCAGAATGTCTGAGTTCAAAACTTGACCATAGATGTTCAATGTAATACTGCATAGAGTTATGTGATCTTGATACTATTTTAACCTATTCCAATGATGTAACTGCAAATGGCAGTGATGCTTTGGAAGAACTGAAGTTCATAGAATAATCTCATTGGCTTTTTATTATGTTCTGTGGGAATGTAGATACTTTCTGTTTAGCCCTGAAGCCTATTAGTAATATTGTTTCCAGTGTATGTCAACAAACTTTTTTTTTTTTCATAGCCCCTGCAGAGTGTGACCACTATGATGCCGAAGCCTAATTCTCTTTATAATGCAAGCACAGAGGTGGTACAGAAGAGTGCAAGCAAAACTCTACCTTCAACTTGGTCAGATCCCAGTGTAAATATCAGTTTGGACAATTTAGTACCTGGAATGCAGCCTTCCAAACCCCAGCAGCCATCACTTAATACCATGATGCAGCAACAAAGTGAGTTTTTCTTGATGCTGTCTTGCTTTCGCACTTTCTCTGGGTGTTTAGTAAACTGTCCTTGAGATGAAGTATTTTGCTAATTGCTATTTTCCTGCGTTTAGCCACAGTTGTTTTCTTAAACTACAGTAATGCTCCTGACACAAGTAGTATTATCTAAACAGAGGTTGAAAAGATTGACAAGACTGGTAACTGCATATCTTTACAGTAAATTTTGCACTGTTGCCATATCTTGATTTCAGGCTTCCTGAACTGCTAGAACTTCTCTAAAATGCACACAGTAGTATTTTATAGCAATACATGCTATTTAAATCTTATTTATAAATGTTTTCTGAGTTATCACAGAAAATGTGGAAATGAGTACATATATACATAGCTACATTTTGGCTATCGTATCTTTCTTTGTTCACAGTGCATCACATCTTTATTCTCACATAAATTACTTAAATAAGCACTTTCAAACAGATTCTGATTATTTTTGCATCCTTTTCTCTTTCTGCAGATATGCAACAGCCTATGAATGTCATGACTCAAAACTTTGCAGCCGTGAACCTCAATCCTCAACCTAACATGATGCCTGTTCGACCCCAGACAAGCCCAGTGATGGGAGGGTCCATTCCTGTGGGGATGGGAATGCCCAGTGTGATGCCAGGTACGATGGGGATGACTTCCATGGGACCCATGCCTATGTTGAACCAGGGAACGATGGGAATGAACATGAACATGGGAGTACCAGCTACAGGAATGGGTTTGATGGGCACAATAGGAATGGGAATAACCAATATCTCTATGACCTCTATGACTCCTGGGACTGTACAACCCAAGCAAGATGCCTTTGCAAATTTTGCCAATTTTAGCAAATAAAGATTGTAAAATGAATAAAAGAAAAAGAAATGGGCAGTCTGAATGAAGGATTTTTAGCTGTACAAATATATCTGGGAAGGGATGGAAAACACCAATCAATACATCCTTTTTTTTTTCTTTATCAGTTCCAAGTATCTACATAAAGAACCAAAAGCTATTTTCTAAATGTTGAAATAACTAGTGTTCAAATTCTGGAGAGATGAAAGGTTCTTCTAAGGAATGTATTAAATGATTTTGCAAAATAATTTGTATTGAGACCATCAAAGCCTTTCCTAGGTAGAAGAACCAATTTTAACTGTGGGACTTGATGGAAGACTGGAATGGGGGTTGAGTAAAAATGATTGAATCTAATTTTATACTTTTCTTTTTCTTGAAGAGCTTGACTTTCTTTTTCCTCTCTCCCTGATCACTTTGTCATGATTGGATCATTCCTTTTACTACCATTCTAAGTCCACAATTGAAGTCACTGAAGTACAATAATCAGTTTTTTATAAGAATATATATTTTTGTCCAAAAATGGCCTACATATGCGATTATGGCTAATTCAAAGGGACCTGGAATGTATATACACTTTTGCTAATGTTCCAGCCACACTGCTGTATTACTCAAATTTTTATTGTAAAAATCGTCTCTCAGCAATTTGGTGATCACAGATTTTTGGGGCATTACGTGCCACTATTGTTATAACTGATATCCATTGCAAGCCTGGGAGAAGATTTGACTGAGACTGCTGGAAGGTTTCCTTTTACAAAACTCTGGAAAATGCACTTTCTTGCAGTTCTTTTACAGTGGAAGTTAGCATCATTTATACTACCAGTATCCCTATGGAACCATTGGTTTACAGTGTCAGCAGCAGTCAAAAGGCAAAAATGTTAATTTTTTGCATCATTACAAAAAATAACAAGATGAATTACACTGCTAAGTAAATCTATAACCCTATCTAATCCAACAGCATTTGATCTTAGCTTTCGTATAAATCACATTTAGTGATTCTTTTGTGTAAATATGGCATTAGCAACTATGGAAGCCAATAGAAGAATAAAATATATATATTAATAAAGGAAACCTGTAGCAGTCAAAGATTTTACTGATTTACTGAAAACAAAAGAATGAATTATGGTTTGTTTTTTTTTCCTTCTCTAATTCTGCATCTAAGTTCACATGAATCATGATTCTAGAATGTGGAATACAAAGATATTGTTATATTCACAAGCTGGGAATATTGGTAAGAATAAGCACTATACTATAGGTATGAAATTTATTTCCTCCCTTTTCTTACGTTGAATTTCTTTTTTATTATTAAGTTGATAAAACTTTGTTTCCATTGTATTCATAATGTTCTGTTATACATAACATTAAAATGTTCATTAAAATCAATGTTGGGCTGCTTTTCTTTTCATTCCATTTGACATTTATGAGAGCATTTGGGAAAAAAAAATAATTTTAATTTGGGCAAAGTAATTTTTATAAATAATTTAAAGTTGTTTAATGACTTCTTATCTGAAGCCTTTCCTATCTGGCTCTACTGTTAGGAATTAAAAATGAAGCAGGCAAGATATCCTGACCCGCTCCAGCCTTGCTAATGCTCCATCTACAACATTTCTAATTAGGCAGAAATTCATGTACTTCAGCTAAGTGGTAATGAAAAGTGATTCATTTGCTGAATAAGAGATGAGAGTGAGTGTAATTAGCTGACTGCGGTTTTTAATCTTTCAACAATTCAATGTGTTTAAATTAGTTTCAAAGAATAGGAGCTTTCAAGTGTTGTTACATCAAAGTAATCAAGGCAGGCTTTAACGGCTGAGTAGGAGAGAGCGCTCTGGTTCCTCTTCTGAAACCTTTAGACTTCTTTGGAATAACTGTCCTCAAAGCCTCATGCTGACAGATGGAAAGATTCAAACTGGTTCAATATATGCAAAATAGTGGTGGGAAGAAAGGTGGTTCTGGAGGGTGGATGGGTGACAAGGAAAACTAAGCCTATAGTTGGTGTTGCTGTCTTTAGAAGGCTTTCTGGTGACTTGGATAAACCCGTTCATTATATTGTCCTCTTAAGGTAAGTTTAGCTGGTTAAATAGTTGCTGTTGAGTTTAAAGATAATGTTGTTGTTCACATTGCTCAGATCTTTGAGGAACTGGTGATTTAGCTTCTAATTGAGTGATGAATTGTAATTAAGCATTTATAAGAGTAAGACTGTTGGAAAAGGCTCGGTCAGTCCAGGGTTTGTCAAAGATCCCTTAGTGGTATGTGGGCTTACAGACCAGTTGTAGCACTGAAGTGATTCACTGCCCAAACCATACATCATACATCTTTTTGTGGGTTGATGTTTTAATTGTGAACAGGGCTGTATGGAGTGTGAGAAGTTCCTTCATGGATCGCTGATTTCTGCAGGTAGATGGGAGGGATTCCTATAAACCAAAATAAACATCAGAGAAGAAGATGTGGTAAGATCTCTTTAGCACATAGGTCACGTGCAGCCTGATGCAACTTCTGCCTGAAGTGATGAGAGCCTTTTTCTTGGAGTTTCGTCCTGTTCTCTCCTTCACTTTAAGTATAGGTTATTGTGCTCAGCAGAATATGGCTTACATCTTTAGAGACAGAATATTAAATGGATTGCAAGTGTTAAGCAAAAAATTGAGCTTGTGTAAGATGGATATAAAATATCAATATTTTATGGTAAAATAGCATATGAAGAACTGAAAACAAATTATCTTTCCAGGTGTAAGATACAAATGAGCTGCTGTGTGAATGATGATAGTTTGACCATTCATCAGCTCCTCCCCAGTGTAACTGGAGTATAATCTAAGACGTGCTCTTATGTTCTTGTTAAAGCCAGGTCCAGCTATAACTGCAGACTGTCCACAAGCCTAGAGTGTATGCAGCATGTGGCTACATGGTGAGCTGCCATATCAGCATGGTTTTAGCTTTGCCCTGCTGGCCATTGGCCAGATCTGACATCCTTGCTCTTCCCCCAGACCAGTCACAAGTCATGGCAGTGTGCAGAGTGTTCCAGGTTGAAGGACAAACTGTAGGCAGTCTTGAAAGTCCTGTGAGTGCTAGCAATGTAGCTGCATGGCCTTTGCACACCAAACTGAAAATCAGCAATCTGTAACCAGAGTTTACAGCCTACAGGGAGTAAAGAGAGGGGATAGACTGTATTTTGTAATAAGAGGTGAACTTTAGAAGCTACAGAGTGCAGAGGTGGCAAACTTAGGAAAATTGTAGTCAAAATCATTTAAATCCTTCCTAAAAGTTGTCTGTACTTCAGGAAATTTGGAGCCATTCCCTGTGTATGTTTTTTGAGTCCTTTCTTAAAAAATTAAACCTTGATATGTGCAAAGGGGTAATAAATTGCAGCGCAGGTACAGGCTAGGGGTTAACTAGAGCATCCACTATGTAAAGGAGTTACATTCAAAACGGCTAAACAAGGGTATTTATAGCAGCATCTGTTTCAGCTATATCTGTCAGCTAAGAACAGTCTGACACTGCTTAAGGGAGGTGGGGGAGGGATTTATCAATGAAGTGTTTACATAATGCAGGCAGGCATTGTATACTCAAGGTGATGCCAACTCTAACAGGGTAACAAATATCTAAAGACACTTTTATTCTCCGAGGCCTTTGCTCCAGGAGTCACTCTACAAAATTGCCTCTGTGTTCCTCTGTGCGTGGCTGTAAACACTTTTATAGCATATGACACTTTATAGTATCTTCACTTGGTTCTGATTAAAGCTTTTCATGGAGATGCAATTTTTCTCTCCCACCTTCCAGGTATTCAAAGCCACCACTCACTAAAAGTCACAACTGTTTCAGGCAAACCCACAGGGTTTGACTGCGCATTGAAAATCTTTGTTTTAAGCAAAATATTTGACTGCTAAGGAAACTTTCAGTCAGAAATGTCAGCATGCTGAAAAATCACTTAATGTACTGTTCTGGTCACTAGCTGACAGACTTGACTGGTAAAAAGAATGAGAGAATCAGAAACCAAATACTGAATAGCTGCCTCTGATTATTCCACCCAGGAGCTCTGCCTGCAGCAGGAGAACAGGAGTTGTCCTCTTCTTCCCGTACTGGTAATTGAAGCACAGCTCTTTCCTGAGGACAAAGCAGCACTGTGTGCTGCTCCTAGGAGGCTGGAGCTGTGTGGTGATGGAACGTGTGGCTCTGCAGCTCATTCACATCAACCAGAAGCACACAATCACAGTGAATGTTTTCCAAAGCACTCAGATTTGGAGCTGATCCTAACATTTTAGGTGGCACTGTGGGAGAGCTCCTGGGCTGCTGGGAGAGAGGATGGCTATTGTAGCTGCACTTCTAAGATGTGCCTTATGGGAGCTGCTTGTAGAGCTCCAGGGAAAGAAAGGCAAAAACAGACTGTAATGACAATAGGTGGTGAGCCTAGGTTGCAGGGTGGTGAGCCCTGCAAATATTGTGATACAAAATGGGGGCCTGTGGAATTTGAAATTCAGTCTTCGTGGCTTGGTCTGGTTACAGCTTTATCTAGCTGGGATGCTATAGAAGTTTGGTCCTTGTCAGGTACAACAGCCATTAAAAATTGAATTGTCTATTTTCTTTTTTGGTGTGATTCTAAGTTCACCAGTCAGATACGTAAGGATAAGCAGTAAAAGGAAATCTGCTGAGTGTGGCAAATGAAGCAGAGAGTAAAACTCAGTGTATCCCTGTATACCTGCAGCTGGGATTTCTTTACATGGCATAACCCAACTCTGTGTCTTCAGTGCTCCATGTGTATGGTGCAGCTCAGCCCTGAGTTTCAAAACTGTCTTCACTGTTCACAAATTTACAGATTTGTCTTCTTTTTAAATCATGTGCCATACGGTACTAGTTCAGTAATTAACTGGTTCTTTAATAGAGCTACAATTACTTTGTTTCATGGGAAGGAAAAGAATGCATTCCAAGACAGAGCTACTTTCGACATCTGGGAACCTCCTAACAGCTGGCTATCTAATGAATATGCATCTGCTTAAGAGGCTGTAGTCCATTAATAAACCAATAGATATAAAACAGAAACAATCTTTGTCAGCTTCAAATGAGATTGGATGCAATGTGCTGTGAAGTGTCACTGTCACGCTGAATCGAGCTGGGGAGGTTAACAGTGGCTGTTTGGTATGGCTGGCTCTGTGGCACTGCTGCGAGGGGGGCAGGGCTGGAACCTCAGTGCTTTGTGGCTGCTTTCTGCTGCCTTCTGCATCCTTCTTTCTCCTGGTACCACTTGAATTTGAGGCAGTGTTGACCTTTGATATGCAAGTCCAGCTAGCGTCTGGTTTCACAGAGGAGGACATGGGTGGTTTTTGTTCCTACTCAAATGATTTGGTATGCAAGGAAATCCATGCATGTGAAGAAATGACTGGGCAGAAGGCACAGGGATGTGATTAAAAATGCACTTATTTGTGAACTGGGGCTTTGTAAGGGGACCGAGGACAGCCTGAGAGCTGTGCTGTACAGCAGGATTGTGGTCGGTGAAACAGTCACTCCTAAAAACAGTGACAGTGACCCTATTTGACTGCATGAACGTCTGAGCTCTTAAGGGTTTTATCTGTGCTTGTTCCAAGATATGCAGCATCGTGTGTTATCCCAACCTGTAGCAGCATTTCTTATTTTTGTATTAGTCGTTTCCTGTGACATTTCCTCCCTTAAAATGTGGATTTAGCATTATTTTAAGCATCCAAATCTTTCATGCACAGGGAATCCAGCCCAGACTGGTCAGATACATTCTCTTGCCAATGGATGATCATGTGGAACAGCAGCCACTTGAAGCATCAGTAATTATTTTTGGTGGGAAACAGTTAAGGAGGTAGAATTGTTCTTAGAAAAGTTACAATTTCATTTTAAGTCACAGTGGTGGTAAAACTTAGAGCCCACTGTTAAAAAAACCGTTTGCAGATGCCCTGGGATGGAGGTGTGTGCATCTCTTTTGTTTGGGGAACTGAGAGTTTCCTTGCTTAGAAAAATGTGAAGGTGCAATTCCACTGCCTATAGAAGTGGAAAAGTCAAGAAGTTTGGGCTGGTTTTGCCCAGGTTGTGTTGCAGGTTATAAAGGTAATTATTCTTCAAGCATCCATGTCCCATCTTCCACCTCCCCATCCTCCTCACCTGTACCGCCCGTCCTGCTGCATGTGGGCAGGGAGTTTGGCAGCTGATGGATGCTCCCTTGGAGATCACTGAGAACTCATGCTAGATGGATAGCATCTCTAGGCAGGCTAGTCTATTCCAGGGTTTGGTTCTGTTATTTTTACTATTTCCTACAAATGAAAGGCTTCTCCTTCCCTAACACCTTGTCAAAATGTACTCCTTGCCCTGCTCTAGCAAAGATGCGAATCCAACCAGCAAAGCTCTGGTTCTCCTGAGGATTGGGCCCCTTGTCCATTTGGAGTACAGCAGGTGGGTCACTGATCAGCAGCACACCTTCCCTCCCCCAGGACCTCTGCCTTTCACCCCAGAATTAGCAGCAATAAGATGTTATGGTTTTATCTGTCTGAGATGGACAAAAGAGCAAACTGTAATGGAGGGCTGTCCTTTTAAATACTTTTACTTTTCAAGGTCATTTGGAAGCTTTTATCAATCAGAAAGCTAAATTCATACAAAAAAAGCATCCATAATGAACCAAGCATATCTTGAACCTTATCCCTTCAGCTGAATACAAATTATCTAGGAAGGTACATTCCCTGAGTTCAGCAGCCCCGTGAACATTTTGAAAGTAAGTACAGAAGCTGCTGTTGTGGGTTGCCATCCATCAATTTCTTGTCTTTTTTTTCCTTCTCTTCTGTAATTGATTTATTAATTGTAGCATCTTAATGATCTATTTAAAATAAATAAACCATTTACACCATTTCAAAGGTATTTTGTGATATTCAGCTGATATTAAAATAGCACTAGCCTTATGTGCTTTTTCAGCAAGTGACCTAATTAGTTAATAAAGTAATTGAATATTAAAAAGGATGTTGCAAGTGATTAAAATTTAAGAGCCTTCAGAACATTATTAAAGCTATAAATCATACATCACTGTTTTAATTTGCATAGCTACAGAATTACTAATGGTCCCACATGCATAAGCTACTTGGCAATTAGTCTTTTAACAAACTGTTGGTAATACTGAAATTACCAAAATCTTTCCCCATTTCTGACTTGCAAACAAACCCAGGATGAGGGAATGCTAAGGGTTAAGTTCCTAAAAGACAGGAAATTGGGTTCCTTCACAGGTCTCTCTACAGCAGCCTCTGTTCACCTGTTGTCCCTCACCCTTCTGGGTGGAAGACCACATTCCTCCCAAGTCCCACGGAGATGTTAAGAGGTAAGGAAGGAGCATCTGTCTCTGTCTGAGCCAACACCACTCTGGGAGATTTTTTTCCAGCCCAGTTCAGTGTGTATGAATTTCTTGACCTGGTGATGGAAGAGTTCTGTATTCCTGTCTCAATACATGGAAATGTCACAGTGATGTTACCCTTTTTCATCACCTGGATTCCAAGCACCGATGGGAGCAAGCAAAGAGCTCTGGCCCATGGATGCTGTCTTTGGATAGCAGGAAGAGACAAACCACTGTTTTGCCACCAGTCTCTGTGCTGGAGCTTGCAGCCTCAGGGGAAACCTCAGGCATCTGCAAATAACACAGGGCTTGGAGAAATGTCGCTGATGGGGATCTGTGTGCCTGGCCCACTGAGCATGGGGCAGGAGGCAAGGAGGAGGATGAGGGGAAAGCAGGCAGTGCCATCTGAACAAAAAGATGCTAGGTGAATCAGTATCTGATTTCCCACCTTTTCCTTTGATACAGGCTGTGCCATCTTCTCTGGGAGCTGAGGCTTTGTCTCAGCCCCTCACAGCAAGATAAGGACGGTGCTCTGTGGCTCCTGCTCTGCTGCCCTGTTCCTTCCCACGCACCCTCCCTGCAGGCACAGTGCTGGTGTGAGCTGACATCATCACGTAAGGCACAGCTCCTTTTCCTCTGGTGAAAAGCAGACCCCACAGAATAGCATTTCCCTGCAAAGCAATATTATCTCCACCAAGTCAGCAGAAGCCTTGATGTAGTTTTAGCTGTTGAAGTGCACTGACTGCTCCATTACCAAGAGAATTCCTTCTTGGTGCTGCAAAACTTTTCAGGAGCTCCTTTGAAGCTGTTACTTGAGATCAGGGTCTGCAGTCTCTTGCAGTGTCTCCCTGTCAGCCCGCAGCACTCCCTGAAAGCCCTTACACTGGGTATTGTGACGAATAGCAGCTCTTTGTTCATTAGTTTACACTGCAAAATAGACACGAGGCCAAGGCTGGCTCTCAGCAAGTGCTTCACGCTAACGCTGATGTTTGCTGTGTCTCAAGAGGTTGGAGACAGTACAACCTGCTTTTTCAAGGGTCTGTGTTTTTAATTAACAAGCTGAGGAGTGGGTGGCTTCAAAGCATCCTGGTTGGAGGAGGAATGACATGAGCGCAGCTGTTTCTAAAATAAACTAATTACTACCTGCTATCTTACAGGTATAAAGCTGTCATTGCCTGATGGAGTTGGTTTAGCAAACATGCAGACATTACTGCATCCTAAACACCAAGCTGAGGGGCAAAGGGGTGCTGGGGAAGACTGAGGTTTGTGCCCATTTGCACTATTTGGCTGAATTTAGAGCTGTTTAAGTCCTCGCTTTGCCACCCTGGTTCTACACAGTTCACTTCAGTGCTGCAACCTGGTAGTACCCCACCCCAACCACAGCTTCTAAACCAACAGCACAGGCATTACAGCAGCTGATAGCAAAGGCACAAAGTATATCCCTCCAGCATTGTTTGAGCTCATTTACCCCAGGGCTTGAGCTGGGGTAAACTCCAGCAAGGTGTGTGGTGCAGGGAGGTCTTTCCTCCACTTCCACTGTTCTCATTTTGGAGTCTCTAAGCAACTAAAATCAAACATTCTTTCAGTTGTTTCTTCCACCTTTTTGAGAACTTGGTGATGCTGCCCAATGTTTACCCCTACTTCCCAAAGAAGAACCAGCACAGCACCCTTCTTCCAGCAGAGATGTGTAAAATCAGTCACTTCTTCCTTTCTGTCTCACTCTGGTTCACTCATATGCAACCACAGCTCTCTACTCTGCTCTTTCTGCCCCTTGCGGTGCAATGTCCTGTTTGACATCCTTCCTGTTGCTACCTCAGTCCAATAGCATCAGATTTTCCACTCAAACCCCCACATCCTTTTCCTGATCACTGTGCTGTGCACTTGTTCCATTGATCACACTGATGTGACGAACCCCTTGTGCTTAAGCTGGTCTCCAGCAGGGCAGAGCAGAAGGGGGGCTGGTTCCCTTCAACCCTCTGCTGCAGCTGTGTGAGCACACCATGACAGCACCCACGGGCTCAGAGAATATTATTTCAGTATTTTCCACACCACGTCACTTCCACGTGAACTGCACAGAGATGTGGTGGGCTTATCCAGGGATATTCAAAACCCAGGAGGATGCTTACCTGAGTACCATACTGCAGGATCCTGCTCTTAGTGGGGGGGCTGGACTGGGGGAGCCTCAGAGATCCCTTCCAACCCCTGTATTCTGCAATATAGGATTCCAGCCTGTAAATCAGCACAGAATCGTTTGAGTTGGAACAGACCTTAAAGGAGATGCGTTCCAACTCCTCTGCAATGAACAGGGACACCCACAGCTCCATCAGTGCTCAGAGCTCCTCAGAGCCTGGCCGTGGGTATCTGCAGGAATGGGGCACCACCGCCTCTCCGGGCAACCCGTGCCACTGCCTCACCACCTTTCTTGTAAATCCAACCTAAATCTCAGCTCGCAGTGGGATCTCCTCCCCCTTCCATCCTCCCAACCCCTCGGGATCTCGGCGGCTGCGGGATTCCCCTTCCCCTGCTGCCACCTCGCGGCTGCAGCGGGCGGGGAGTGGCGGGGATGGATGCGGGGATGAGCAGATGAGATGTGGTCCCAACCTCCAACAGCTTCAGTATCGCCAGAGAAGCCCCACCTGTTCACAGGTTTCAAAAACAGAGACAAACTGACATCAGAACTGGAGATAAACGAGCTATATAGAATACCTGGACAGCAGCTAAACTCAGAACTGGAATTTCTAACCGTGCCTTATTGCTCCAGCCATCATTTCCCTTAACCTGAGCAATGGTCTCATTGGATACAAGACAAATGTCTGCACAAGTGCTGTCAGATGCATGTCACCTGCAAGCAAGTACACCCCACAACTCCCATGTCTGAGTCAGCATACGAGACTGAACTTTCACACTATGCTTTAGCAGGCCTTTTTACACTGGAAAAGCTACAGTTTAGGTTTTAAGAGCTAAGAGCAGCAGAACAATGCAAAAAGCTGCAGTTTTCTGTGGCAGTGCCAAACTTGTTTCATGGAAAGCTCAGGATTACAACTGCTGCACTTAAACCAACTGATGTGACTCGGGTTAGGGAGGTATGAGAGCACGTGCTTCACAACCTGCAGGAGCATCAAACAACTCATGTCCTTTGCAGTTGTCAGTTAAACAGATAAAGCTGTAACCTAAAAGAGCAAGCAAGAATCTACTGCCACTCTGACTGCAATGACATCAGAGAGATATCAGACACATGGCAGAAAGGGCATGCTCCTGGTGTAAAACTACGCTTTAAAATGCAAATGAAAGTAAATGTGTACAGACCTCTGTGAATTTGCTGCTGCCTGATCCTTCTCATTACACGCATCCTCCTACTGCCGCTCCTAGCTTTAAGCTGCAGATTTTGTATTCTTTAAGCAGTTGGCAGGTTGATTCCTTTAGAAAACACCTGAATTCCACAACAGATTTGTTACCACCTCTAGCAACCTGCACCCATATATTTAGCACCTGTGATCCAAACACACCAGCACCGTTTTACTGTGGGACCAATCAGCTTCCTGGCAATCAGCAGCTGTCTCTCCTCACACTGTATGGCAGCTCTGGATCTCTCCAGTTCCTGGAAAACCCTCTCCTGGTGGCAGGTGAAAGACGCATCCTATGTAGCATCCCTTTGAGTGATCAGGATGGTACTTACATTCTTCAGTGTGAAGTTCACTTCCTTTCTGCATCTTTAAAAGACAGATACAGTGATGTTAATTTGTGGCTAACTACACTTTTGAACACACAGACAACTGCTTCACCTCAGATCACACACTGGATAGAAGCACTAGCAGTTGGAACTTGTGGGCCCCACATCCATGTGCCTGTCCTAACCACTGTGATGACCATATTAGAGCACAAAAAGCAAGCTTCGAAGCCAAGTGTTAAATGGATATTATTTATTGCAGTGTAGTCTTAGCACTTTTAAATATAAACATTTATATCTGGAAAGCAGAATATTGCAAATTTGGTATTATTCAGTATGTTCATAGCAGCATCAGCTTCCTAAGAAACAAAATAGGAAGACAGAGAAGGAATTACAAACAAGTGACACCCTTATTTATCAGTTTGACCCAAACATGGTACTGCAGTGTGAAACAGATATTGAAGTCACCGATCTGACCTTGAAAACACAAGTAATTCCAGGACTGAAGTGCGTCATTACACCTGATGTCTGGCACACTTCCCATGTACCAAGACACAAGGCTAACAGTCGAGTGCCTGAAGAGGGCAGATGATCTATGTATCTGCATTACCTGACATATTGTAGTTTTAATAACAATACTTAGCACTTGTGTAGCGCTCGCTGCTCCCCCAGATACTGGTGAGACAGGCAAGGACTGCTCTCAGATGGATTGCAGCTGTGGAGCATACAGGAAGGTGACATGCCAAGGCCATTCAGTGAGTGAGTGGCAGTAGTGAGGTTGGAATTTGTCAGCACCTGACTTCCAACCCCGTGTGGGTCTGGTAGGTCGTGCTGCCCCTTTGTGTTTCACTGGGGAAGCTTTATAACTGACTAATTGGTTGCAAGTCCCAGTCCATGCAGCTATATTGGATGCATGCACCATTTGGAAAGAGGTCAATACAACTGCTCCTCTCATAATGCCCATTTTAGTGTTAAAGAAGTGGAGCACTTCTCTCATTTTCTCATCTCAGGATGATCTGTCAGGCAGAAGGTACAATGACACAGCTGCACTTTGCTCTGAAGCAGTGCAAATCAGAAGCAATCACTAAAGGAGCAGGAGCAGCTTTCATTTCTTGCCTGAGAGAGAGCACTGATCTTTTGAGAGGAAAAAAAAGATGGATATGTTTTTACACAAACTGATCAAACTACTTTTCATTCTAAACGAATACAAGACTGACTGAAAGTCTCAGGTGTACTAATTTTCTTCAGCTAAGTCATCCAAGTGTACACTGGGAAGGTAGCAGCTAATAAAACAGTTATCCAGGAACATCAGAAGCCATTTTCCTTCCCTGACAGGCCTCCACTTCTCCCAGCTAAGAGCAGGAGCACTTACAGTGACATCTGAAAGGACGTGTAAACATCATGAGACAAGCCAGCTCTGATATTCCCCTGCTGAAGCAGTCCTTCCTCCCGCACCCCCAGAAAGCTAACGAGGAAAACCAAGCCTCCTGCCAGCCCTGCCTCAAAAGAGGAAATTTGCTTAGTTGTTTGTTCTCCCACTGGGTTTCCTCTGCACATTTTTAGAGGCAGGATCAAATGTATCAGTTATAAGGGATGGAGCCTGGCAGAGACTCTTGGGGCACGGTTCAATGAATGGAGGCTGCACTACAGAGCCATCTCAGCACACTCACTGCTTTGTCTGTGACACACAAGGTAACACAGGACAGCACACCTCCAGGAACTGCTGAACAGACATCTTGTGGGAGACAGTAACACCAAGAAAACTCTGCACACTGCTAGTAGCGGGCACCTGATTGCTGCAAACTGGCATTGCTCTTCTGGAAACTTTCACTGTAAAGTGAAGACTGTTTATGTTCAAGTTGGCAAGCAGACTCACGTCTCTTTGAGCTCTGTTTGTGATTGTGCCTAAGTCACTTTGGGTTTTGGATTGTTTACATCCATCTCCCACCAAGCACGGAAATGCTGGGAGAACCAGTGTTGAAGTAACTACCTCTCTACAAAGATCATCTTCCTGCCCTAGAAGGGAAGGATTTTTTATCTTCTCTTGTTCCTACGGTGACTTCATACATTTCCATTTGCGCATCTTCATAGTATCCTTCAGAAAAGAGGTTTTTGGTTTGTAATGCCTTAATCACAATAATATAACCTTTAGTCACTGTATCAGTCAGTATCATGTAACTCCATAAATCATGTAATCTCTTAATTTTTAAATATCATTTCTAGTAAGCATTAAAAAGGCAGTCTTATAATTGCTATGGTACAAGCTTCCAATTTTTAAGCCAATGCCAAGAGGTGAAAGCATGAACTGAAATAGTTCTGGGCTGCAGAAGACACACAATCTCACATTTTTGCTTTACACTTTGCGATGCAGGCAGAAAACAGCTTCATATCAACTCACAGTATTTTGCAGTTATGCTTTGAGGCAGCCACAAACATATTACTCAACAGCTTCTCAGGAAAGCGTGTGCCTGGTTGAAGCAATCACTGCACCACTGCTACTGCTGCACCTTGCAATTGTATCCTTCAGTGGATACACAGCTCCTACACAGCCTTCAGTGTACACTGCTGCTTATAGTTCTGCTCTGTCTAACCAAAGACTGAAAGTTTACCTGCAATTATACATCTTTGGATACTTAAGTTTGCTGACCCATCTGCTTTCCCATTTTCTTTCAAGACCAGATGAAATCATTCTTTGTACCGATTTCATTTCAGTCGGTGCCACTGGGCAACTGAAAGGGCACTGTGGGCAGCATGTTGGACACAACATTAAATTCAACAAAAATCAGACATCTTTTACATCCGCTGCCTTTTTTTCCTGAAAACTTCTTCATTCACTGCAATTCATGGGCAATTCCGGCTGCATCCTGCTGAGACCTGCCCCTGCTTCCCAACAGTGCCCAGGGGAAAGCTGCATCAGAAACAAATAATCCAGTAGCTGAAGGAGAAAAGCAGTCAAAAACTACTGTGTGCTGCCTATTTCAGTAGCATCATGCTAGGCACCTGGCTCTAGATCAGAAAAACTTTCAGGCAATGAGCAAGCCAGACTAGTCAGGTGAGAGACTAAAAGCTGTGCTTTCTACAAGATCCTTTCTAACACTGGCCTTATCTATTCTGTTACCACCCCTTACTTCCCAAGTGTTTGATAAAAATGAAGCACCTGAGTAAAAGTTTCCCAGGAAACAACAATACCCACAACTACAGGTTAACACTGCGGTGCCCAGCCTGGTTCTCACCGTTTCCCTCACTTCCCAACAGCATATAAAGGATTTGTGCTGTGGTGCCATGAAAATCTCCCTCAGACTGTGTGAAAAGGACTTCAGAATTATATCACCATTCAAAAAAAACCAACAAATCAGCCCTTATTAAAGTTACCATATGACTTAATTCCCTACTGAACTATGCTGGCAATAGAAAGGAACACGGTGACACTGAGAAGCATCTGTGACACCATGGTTAAATTCTAAAACTATTGCATTATGTCATATGTACTGCATCATATATCTGCAGCTGGCATTGTGGCACTGCACAAGTTTCACATGCTATTTCAGGAATTATCCTAAAAATCATCTCTGGTGATCACGGCACTTCTTCAAAGGCAGGCCAGAAAACATTGCTCCTTGCAATCATATGGTACTTCACCATAAACAGGCCTTAAGAATCAGCACTTACCAACAGGCTGAAAAACATCCCAGAAACACCAGGCAGAATGCAAGCAGGAGAGTGATCCCATCCAGGGATTCTTTACGTTTGTCTCAGAACCTGCTGACCTGTACTTTGTTTCTTAGGACTGCCTCCTGCTCCTGCTCTCATTCTCTAGTGTAGTAACTTCAGATATCTGTGCTCACACCTTCGTGACACTACAGCAAAAGAGGAACGCAGGAGGAGCCAGCTGCTGAATGAAGAACCCAGATCTGTGCTGAGTCTGGAAAAGGCAAAAACACAGAAAGAAACAACCAGAACCAACAACCAAAATAACAAAGTGGTTTTAGTTTGTTCAATTTACATGAATACTTGAGTGAGGTAGAAAACTTCACTTCAGAATCACATTCAATTTTATTTAAAGAGAAACTTTATCTGAAGTATTAAACATGCAAGTGACAACACGTACAGCATCACTTGCTAAGTCATAATCAAATACTATGCTTGAAGGAGACAAAGTTCATCAAACAGTACTTAGATAATGGGCCTTAAAATGATACGCTGTCAGAAAAAGTAGGGAACAGGAAGACTAGGAGAATGGATGAGGCTGGACTTAAGAAGCAGCTCGAAAACAGCAAGAAGTGAGTGGGTAAGAATTAGGAAATAAAGGAAGAGCCACCACACAAACCATTACAGCTAGAGTGTAAGAGAAACTTAATCAAGTTCAGAGATAAGAAAGCAATGAAAAAAGAGGAAGAACAGTTTAAAAATGAGGTAGAGGAAAAAGAAATAAAATGGTATCGTTCTTAACCAGGTTTGTGGACTGAGGTGATGACTGTGGAAGAACAGGTCAGCAATATAAAAATCAAGGCACCAATGCAAGTGTGAGCACCGGCATTTCTCATAGAATCTACAAACAGAAACACACAGATGTGAAGCAACAAACACTTGTAAGATTTCAGAAGAACCTTTTATGAAAGGAAACACTGAGACTTGTTGTAAGTGAAATGATAAAGTGTCAGAGGCATGGAAAGAGGGCACTAAAGTTGAAAGAACACTCAAGGCAGCTGTATCTTATTTAATGTGTAAGAAAGGATGAAACAGGCAGACAAAGAGAAATACAGATATGAGGTTAGAAAAATAAACCACAAGAGTTGAATGGAAGATCTGACACACAGGCCTGAGTGGAGATACAACACCCCTTGGTCAAGTATGAGAGATAAGGGAGAGGTGTCAAACCAGCAGCCTTTGGCACACATGAATGGAAGAGGCAGAGACAGTCAGCCCACACAGCTGAAACAGAAACAAACCAGTCAGAAATTGGAAGAGAAAAAAGAAACACCACTGAAAACAAAATCAAGAAAAACAGTAATGTGCAGTGGAAGTGGCTGAGAAGTCAGGAGCAGGAAGAACTTCCTTGTTTCCAGCTTTATACGCTTGCTATCATTTGTGAGAATTCTGTTCAGCTGGCAAGTGCAAGGAAAGGCAACCAGGAAAGGTTCAGAAAAAGCCACCAGGGGTAAAGAGATGAACAATGTTCCGAAAGCAAAGTTAGAAAGGAACATCCTGAGGAGAGAAACTACCGAAAGAAGGAAACTGTGTACGAGAGAACAGCGGACCACATGAACACAAACAGCACAAGAGGAGGTAAGAACCTCCAAGGGAGGAATCTGCTCAGTGATGAGCTCACAGTAGGAAGGAATTACAGCAATGAAGTTACGTGTAATAAAAAATAGTAAATATTCTTTTTTTCTTAACTCCATGACACTGGTTTTTGCCTCCACAATACTTCTCAACCTGAGGTACTTTTGTCCCAGTCTGAACTCAGATTTGCTTCTCAGTGGCTGTGCTGATCAGTCACCCAACCCCACCTTGATCTGAAACGCTGACATAAAAGCTTCAGGTTCCCCAGAGTCTCAAAGCTGCTCTGCGTGCCCAGACGTTCCTGCTAAATGACTTCTGTAATTCACCCAAGCACCAGATGTACTCCTAATGGCAAGCAAGCAATATGTTGCATTTGCTGCAATAGAAACATGTCATTCAAGAGGACACTCACTCAGTCTTAGGACTTAGGACCTCAGTATGCAACACGAGACCTGCTATAAAGCACTAGAAAGCTGTTTTACCTGTTGTCCTGGCAATTTCACCTCTTCACACCAGAGTTGCTGTGAAGCATAAGGTAGTTGGTATGAAAATGGGAATAGCAGCATGAAATCTAGCTCCTCTGCCATCCAAGAGAACAGACTAATTTAACAGCATTATTTACTTCAAACTTTTGTACATAGCTCTCAGAAAGCAGTTTATACATGCAGAAGCCTGGCCTGATCTGTCACAGCTTAAGAACACTGCTAAAGTAAAATGACCGTAGAACTGAGTTTGACTTTTATACAGATAGAACAGAGTCATGACAATTTGTGCTCCCCAAGAACAGCTGAAGGCAGAGCACCTCTAGTTTCAACAGAGGGAACTTAAAGGTGCTTAGATACAGCATGATGTGCTCAGCACGAACACTTGTATCTGAGAAGGAGAACTACATCTTTGCAGATATTGCTATTGCAACAAGAAGCAAATGGGTGAAAGAGAAAAGTACAGTTTTCCATATGCATCCACAGCATTCAGAGAGATTCTCCAAATGTGGAGGTCCCTACATCAGCTCCATTAGCTGCTTGCTGGTGACACGTGGCGAAAGCATGGCACTGCAAACAGAAGCATAAGCTTTGACATTGAAAAAAGATTAAATCCTGGCAATCATTAACAGAAAAAGAACAGTCTTAAATAAGAGGTTTTCTATCACACAGAACATTACAGAGCTAACGATGAAGCCATCAGTACCATGCCACCCCACCTTTTCACACATTATTTAATCTGTCAGAATTACATCTGGAAGAGAAGGCATCTGTGTAACAATGGCAGATAAACAGTTGGTTTTGGAACATGTGAAATCAGGGATTCCTCAGAACATGCAAAATATCATTTGTGATTTGTTTCAGGTGGAGATCTCATCTTCAGCTCCTTAAACATATGTCACAATTCGCTCCTAAATCTGACTACACAAACATTCTCTACCAACCTTCCTGACTTAGCTGTTTACTTGTTAAGAAGCAGCGGGCTCTGTGCTCATCCCCCTCATCTCACAAAGCATAACTGTGCTGCTGACCTCACCCTGAGACCCCCAGCAGAGACTGAAGGAGGCTGCTTTGGCAGTAAGCTCAGGATAGTCCAGTTAGAATTACTTCCCCTACCTTGTTACGGCAGTGGGAAACCTGTCACAGTACCACATTCACAAGAATGCTAAATAGGAATGAGAGCTACCACAGCAATTCATGCTATCAAATAAATACACTGACGAAGGCTCGTCCAAGTCAATGAGCTAAATGGACAAGCAAGACGTTCTCTCCTCGAATAAAAATCTGGTTTATGTGACGTGTGAACACCTGCTGATAATCCACTTTGGGCCTCCTTTTTCTCCGTGCCTGGCTTCTTGTGCGGGTACCCCCAGCAGTGGCACCCCCTGTGTGAGCAGTCCCGCTGCCCACATCAGCTTCACCTCTGACAGCCAGATGCAAACTGTCTCCTGGCACCTTCTTTTCTCCACCTCTGCCCAAGCGTTTCTGCTTCTCACGCTCATCTTCTTCTCTCCCTCGTCCCAGTTCAACTTTCCATCCAGGCGTCTGAGAGTCATTTGTCAGGGCCAGCTCCCCTGACACAGTCTTTGAGTCAGCTCCCTTCTTCACAGTGGTGTCCTGCAGCTTGAGTCTGTCAAACAGCTGTAAAGGAACATTTCTGTATGTGACCACTCAGAAAACAAGGAAAGCCTCTTGTTCTGCACTTCTCTGTGGTATCTGAGTACACGGTCCCAAACCAGTTCTCACAATACTCAATGAACAAAGAATCTTTACTAGAAATAAATACTATGATACCATGCTTTGTTGCCAAAGTCAAGCTGTGACATAAGGTAGACAGATCTCCTGTAGGTACACAAGCATATTTACACAATAATTAAGGAATGTGGGGAGCAATACTGATGTGCAGTAGCATTTAACCATGGTCAGGTACAACAGAAAGCTACTAAGTTGCTCTGTTAGTTTGCTTTTCCCAAATCTCTTGTAATGCTGTCAGATAGAGAGATTTCCATCCTTGTGTCCCCAGCTGGGACACACATCCCCAAGATAAGGAGCCTCAAACAGCAAGGAATGTGTGCTGAAACATTCTTCGTGCTCCCGAAAACAAACTGAAGAAGGCCACTTCTGGGAGGTGAGCAGACCAAAAACAATAGGAAAATAATTAAAGCTACAGCAGCAGATCCAAAGCACTGCATGAGCTCATTTTTCCAAGAATACACGATACACAATCTGGAAAAGGGACTGCTTTTACTGGCAGCACCAAGCTTTTATGAAATACTAACAAATGAAAAGGATTCTCGGTGAGGCGGTCTCTTCCTAGCAACAGGATGGGTAACGAGTCTCTGTGAGAGCTGCCTAAAATTAACAATGACAACTTGATTATTTTAAACTAATTTTTTTTTTTTTTTTAAAAGAAGGAAATCTCAGAAAAGAGATTTAGATGGCAGAAATTTAAAAGCAAATTCCTTGCAATGGAACCATTTAACGTTTTTGTGATGCTCCTGTGATGTTCAGAAGGCCCCAAGCTATGCCACTGAGTAGACACAGCCCTGTCACATTTTTTTTCCTTCATTGTTCAGAAGTTCGTGTATCATTTTTTTCAGTTTCCAATTTCACAAACGTGTGTTTGCAGCTGGCTCCCAGCGTTTTGCTTTGCAGCAACATGAAGAATTCTGGGCTTTGCAGTAGCTAGGCTAGAAGTTCAAGTGACAAGACAGACACGCTGCTGGCTAGAAAGACTGTCACTCCACAAACATTAGTACCAGTTAGGCACTGCAAATCACTTGGTGGAACAAATGAGAACTGGATCAATCATGGGTGCAGAAAGTGCTTTTGTACCAAAGTAGGCAGGGCACAAAACACTGGATTTATGCTGGATTTACACTGGCTATCAGAGGGCAGAAAATGCGGTAGTGCAATACCAGTAGTAGTGGTAGTGCAAAACCAGACAGCAGAGAACAAACCAGTCAAGAATCAGAGACAGAGCTTATTGAAGATAAGCATATTATACTAAGCAGTGACAGCAACTACAATCTGATACTGGAAATTCTAAAGCAGAACATCAGTAACACTGATCTATAGCCAAAGTACTTTCAGAAGTTCAGAAAACTTAACTTTTCAGTTCAAGTCACTTTAGAGTCACCTGTAATAAAAGGAGGTAAAACATTTTCAACTGTAAGCACAGTTTTCCAGTCAACGCTCCCTCTTCCACTACACTGGACAATGAGATACTCAAAACATTAGAATGGCAGGGGGTTACCTACCCGGGTCAGTGAGAGCTGAGGTTCTGCATAGAAAGCTTTGCCCAGTACTGGCTTCCTGTATGTCTCATCCACATCCGTCAGGGCCTAGAAGAACATCAAAGAGAGGGAAAGTACAACATTAAAGAAAAAACAACACAGACTCCAGGCCAGCTTTGTCTCATAGCATTATGAAATGATGTTCTAACTGAGAGAAAATGCACCCCAGGAACAAGATGTGCTTTGGAGACGGCTTTGTGTCATCTGAGTTCTACCGAGGAATAAAAGTAACAGCAAAGCCCAACATTCATCCTGTATTACTTACAAAATCTGAGCCCTGCTTGCAAAATCCTTCTGTTTTTTTTTCCTATTTCCAAGCTTTTCATAGCCCTAGGCTCACAAATTGGTAATAGTTCCTTTCACTCCCACTAAGATGGTACACATAGTAGAACAAAGGGGAAAGCTTTTTCACTGAGATGCAAAAGCAACTTATCAGTGAAAGCCATCAGAGAAATCTTCAGAAGCTCCTGATATTCCTCGTATTCCACCTTCATGGGTTCTTACATAAAACCTTTGAGGCTCTTGGGTTCTCTTCAACATCTCTCCATCCCCACCTACAACCTATCAAGCAGCTGGGGGTCAGCCAGACACACCAAGCCAACACCACGCACCACTGAGGCTGAAACCCAGCACTCAATGCCACAGCATACAAGATTTAGGAACCACATCATCACATCTATAAACACAATTTGCTTACACCCGTTGCGAATTTCAAGTTTTCAGTGCTGCAGCTATAAATGAAGGACTTGGAATGGTCATTACCATATTCCAGAACTTGTCGAATGCAACCAAGAAGCCCGTGCAGACTCCGCGGAGCCCCTTGAAAGTGCGGATGTGAACATTGATTTTTACACCATCTCGGACACAGCGGTGGAGCTCCCCCAGTGGGCTGCCCTCGTGCACTAAAACAGAAAGAGAAC
Organism: Perdix hodgsoniae; assembly: GCA_035772895.1. NCBI lineage: Eukaryota > Metazoa > Chordata > Aves > Galliformes > Phasianidae > Perdix > Perdix hodgsoniae. Next base: position 6,654,742 of record JAPSGF010000035.1, on the reverse strand, counting down.
ATGGTTGGTCTTCAACAAAATGCATTCATAATGTGTACGGACAAATTATTTGCTTTACAGTGGAGGCACAGCAGGTTTTGGTACAAAACAATACCTCCAGAATGAAAAGTATTCACTTAAGTCCTCCTGCAGCTTTTCATATGAACAAAAATATCTCAACCACAGATGACCCTTCTCCCTGCATTTCAGGGGCTGCAAATTCAAGGCTTGACTGCACATCAGGCAAGGTACACACTGCAAACCTCAAATGTTACCGTACGGCAGCTGATGTGCAGAGGCTGGCTGCAAGGAACAGCTCCCCGTGAATTAACCTAAATCACTTTTTTAACTATTTTGAGATCCAGTGCCTTCTTTCCATATCCACTGCCAGGACAGCTGGAGGAAACTGCCTCCTCTGCTCCTGGCTTTGATTTGAGGCCAAGCAGAGACTTTCTCCAACCCAACTGTCAACAAACCATGCTCTAAGCACAGGTGACACAGTCACTACACCCAACTGATGTTTCAAACCACACAGTGTATTTTCAAGCCAACCCCGACAACTCCCAGGATCCTTTTAGTTCTTTCAGAGTGCGGGTTCAGATTCCTATGCTTCTTTTTCAGAGGAACCTTAAAAAAAATCCAGGTATTGTCTTAGCAAGGGCTGGCTCATCTGATAAGCATGAATACACAGACGTGAGCTGCATTAAGACATTAATTTTTACACAGTGTTTTTCTATAGTGTTTCTTTCTTCCTCCCGTCTCAGTCACAGCATTCCAAACTCAGTCATCGCGTAAAGCCACCGAAACGGTATTTAAAGCCAACCCTTCTGGGGATGCTAAGCACAATTTAGGTTCGTACAGCCCCTGCAGCAAGGCAGTCGTTACGGTTTGGCACCCACACAAGAAAGAAAAAACTTCTGCTTCAGGCATTCGCAACCGAACTGAGCTCGAACCGTTCTGAGCTCGGCACACAGAATCGCGCGGAGGCGAACGGCGCAGAGATGCCCCGGGCGCGGTAACCCCGTGTTACGATAACGCAGCACCCGGCCCGCCCGGCCCCGCACGCCTTACGCGGCATCCTGCTCAGGACGTTTCTGGGCGCCCTCCTGCGCCGCGCCGCGCCGCCGCCCGCCGCGTCCCGCTCGGGGCCCGCGTTCACCATGAGGCTGCGGAGGCGCTGGATTCGCTCGGGGTCCGAGGCCGGAGGGCCGCGGCGGGCGGAGCGCCCGGCGGAAGGGCCGCGGCGGGCGGAGGGACCCCGGCGGGCGCGCGGGCGGAGCAGGCCGCGCTGGAAGCTCTCGTACTCGGCGAGGTTGTTGAAGCAGGGCGCGGAGGGGAAGGGCAGCGGGGTGTCGGCGGAGTACAGCGCCAGCAGAGGGTCGAAGCGGCCGGAGCTCACGTCCAGGCGGCCGGGGCTGGGGCAGCGCTCGGCCCCGGGCCGCCGGCATGGGTGCCGCTGCTCCGCGCCGCCCGCGGCCCCCTCGTCCTCCTCCATGCCGGGCTGCGGCGGCTTCCACCCGCCCGCCGACAGGGGGCGCTGCCGCGCCGCCCGCAGAGCCCCGGAACGGAGCGGGGAGGGGCGGCGCACAGAGCCGCCCGCGGGCGGGTAGCGCGGGGCTGGCGGCGGCCTGCGGTGCTGCGGCGCTCGGTGACCTCGCAGTGCGGCCGCAGAGCCGGGCGGTGCCGCTCGGAGCCCGTGCACGAGGCGAGCAGCACCGGCTTCCTTTCAGTCCGTCAAATCCAAGCCAGCTCAGAAACGTTTCCCGAAGGAAAGGCGATGCCGCGGTACCGTCGCTGTGCGTTTTTACTGTAGCAGATTCCACCGCCTTTTAATTAATATTTTGTAACTGGCTCGTGGAAGTGCCGTGCAAAAGTGCCAGCAATGCAGCTGACACAGTTACCCACCAACGATACAAAGGTCCACTTTTTCAGCACAGGGAGGTCCTATATGAAACTACATACGAGACCACCAGAGAACAGCAACACAAGTTCCTGTTAGCATAATCTTTACAAGAACATTCTCACTTTGCTGCATTTGCCCTTCCATTTCAAGTAGTGGATAGATGACTTCCCAGGCTACAGGTGAGAGCACGATGCCTATTTGTGCCCTAAGAGAATAACAGTCTATACAGTTTCATTACTCTCAGACTACCTGAAACCTTCACTAATTATTACTAAAAGTCCAAGCAATGAGAAAGTCCAAATAATAAATACAAAGGGAAGAAATAATTGTTTTTTAATAGTTTAAAAAGTATAAAAATCCTGTACATTTGACAAAAGCATTTAAAATCAGTCATAGGAAACTGCTGGGGTACTTCATTTCCACTCTGTAAGGATCAGTCATTAGGAAGTTGAAGAGTTTTTTCACTAATGTCACAGGGGCCTTGAAATTTGATACTAAATGTCACTTGAAGTATTCTGATCTGTCTCTGAATTGAAAGTAAATAATAACTTTTTCCTCCGCCCGTAACTATTCAATATGCAAGTTTTTTTGTAAGCTGACAGTTCAGTAAACCATCCCGTGATTTACGTGCTACAGAAATACATAACATTTCTATACACTTTTTCTGAACGTATGTACAAGTATCAGTTAATTTATGACAAGTTCTTAACATTTTAAATATAGTATGACTTAAGGCTTTCCACGTGGATCTATCATAATTTATATGTCAGACAACAAAGCAGTGTCCCATCTGCAGGCAACTTTACAGTGCTAAAAGCAATGCAAACGTTGGAGACATTTCACAGGTTAAAATCTGCCAATGACCACCCATACTTTCCCAGTTGCCAACAACTCAAGCAGAGCAAAACAAACTACCAGTTACACTCATGAGAGATATCAGCTATCCTCAGCCAGAATCTCAGGATATTCCTCCCAGAACTGTTCTCCAATAATGTCACAGTGCAGGGGAACAACTTTAGTCCGAGTCCGGGTCACTTCGACTTCCTTTTCTTCTGATTCCTTTGGCAGTTTAATTTTCTTAGTCATTACCTCGTTCACCTGAAAATACAGTTAACACATTAGCAGACATATAAGACTTCAGAGGGGATTCACAAATGGACAAGAACAGGAGTTATAGTAAAAGTAACCATCAACCCCACAGCATACTATAGAATTTGAACACAGAAGCTTAGAGTCTATTCTGTTTGACAACTGACACATGAATAGAAACTACACATCAGCATCATGTAGCTTGAGGAAGTTATCTCAAACTCCACACAACTGACTGCAAGTATCCTTGATTAAAGCACAGTATTTAACTCAGAACCACTTAAAGTAAATGGGAAACCTCAAAAAAGCAGTAAAAAAAACCTCCAAAATCAGTAAGAAAAAATAACATATAAGGATCAAGTGAAACATATTCCCAGGTGAGAGCCTCTACTTGTTCTAATTATTTCAAATGAAGTAATAGAAATCACTGGCTAAAATGGAACAAACAACAACAAAACACAAAAAAAAACAACCAACAAACAAGCAAATTTATTCAGACACACATATTATGTAGGAGTCAAAAGACTGAACAAATTAAAGAGAACTCTTAGCATGGACTGATTGGGTTCTGGTCACACAGAACATTCATATTCCTAATTAAATATATCCTTCTGTGGTAGAAAGATCGAAGGCCATAAACAGTTACAGTTTCCTGGGACTGACTTCATACAGAACTGGTATTTCTTACACTAATTTTGCATCCATTGAGAATGCAGAATGATGAATTTTTTTGAGTTATCCTTAAAAGGAATTCCCCATTAAGAGCTGCAATCTGTAGTAAGTTCCTTTACATAATAAGAGAGTACTGAATATATTGCCAGCTGAGTTACTGAATGTGTTACTGAATGACTGTGACTCCTTTGCAGTGGAAACTGACAACAGTTACTGAAATGTACTTTTTTCCAAGAAGCAGAAATTCCTAAATTCTCAAAGCTGCTATGCTTATAGATGTGGTTATTTAAAAACATCTTCAAAACACTTAGTCACCTTTCACTACATCATATGGAAAGTCTGGTTACTTTAATATCTCTAAAAATAAACATCCACAGCATTATTTTCATTTGGTGATCACTCAGACTAGCTTTCTGTCCACAGTGTAGCTATTTAAAACAAGAATATGACGCAAGTGGTAATAAAGTTTTTACCTTTTGCCATATTAAGACAGTTCCTTTTCTATACATCAAAGGCTCATTGTTGTAGTTGATGTTGAATTCAGAAAATAAAATTTCATTCTTATCTCCAGCCAAAGTTCCCTACAAGAAAATGAATGCAAGTACTCTTATAGAAAAAGTCAGAAACAAACCAACAAGGTTACAAGTGAACTGAATCTGCAGAGCAGAAGATGGGTAAATACAGGAAGTAGTAATGGCACTTAGAGAGGTTTTTCATCTTTAAATTACAAGCTGTAATTGCTTTTCCCCAACACAGGAGTTATTTTCAACTGCTAAATGGGGATATTAAAAACAGAGGGTGTTTTTTCAAGTCTGTCTTACGTTTTCAAGATAAATAGAAAGTCAACAGAAACCAAGAGAAGAACAGAAATAATCCCCTGAAATCTGCTAAATGAGACAATAATAGAAGAGGGATTGGGAACCCGTACTAATTGAATCCTCTCATGTTATTTCTTGCTTACAGACACCGATGTTTACATGATGTTTTCAAAATTTCTCAACTCACTAAATAAGAAATTAAAATACTGGTAAAATTCCAGTTAAAATGTATTATTTCCTAATCATATTATCATCTTCTCAAGAAGTTGTTGAATATGCACCCACAAAATTATTATAGTAGGAACAGAAAAGTCAGCCAGGGCTGCTGAGCAGGCAAAGCACAACTTGGCAGACCAGATGATTTTCTTTGTACCTAGAACATAATCTTGAGAGACTCTTACCTGGAGTCTATCCTGTGCTTGCACTGGTGTCAAACCACTTCGCTGTACAAGCATCCAAAACACTGTGTTATAAAGGTTATTGATATGGCCTACAGAAAAAAAAGGAAAAAAAATCTGACTGAATTCTCAAAAAAAAAAAAAAGAGCAATTTATTTCCCAGAGTCACAACAAAAACTTCAGAGAATAAATAATATCATTTGGTAGAGAAGATACAGTCTTTGTGATCCATTTTTAAACACATACATACTGTTAATAACTAGAAGAGAGATTAATTTTACATATGAAAAGGAAGAGCAGGGAAAGAAGGGAGTTTTTGTATGACCTCAGTTATCTCAGTCTGAACAAGGGCTACATGTTAATGGAGACCTACAAATGAAAATGAATACTCTCTTCTAGCATGGTATATGCAGCCCTTTTAACCTCTATCAGTTTCCTACATTTCAGAAGATTTTCATTTAAGATTAAATGAAGAAACTGAAGAATACGAAACAAACAATCACAACCAAATCCTATTAATATTTCCTGTACCGAATTCACACCCAGCACGCAGCAAATTCAGTCATCATCTAAATATTCAGAATGCTAGCTGACAGTTATGCATCTGGACAAATGCCACTACAACACAAACACTTCCTATTTAAAAAAATACCACCCTACCGGCTGTTCTTTAACTGACAAGTTCCATATACAAACACAATGGCAATAAGGACATTTCTATTTAGAGAGCATGAGAAAACTGTTCCATTTTCTAGAAATGCTTACAATCAGCTTGTCTCCAGCTGAGGTAGTCCTTTAAGTTTTGGTTGCTGGGATACAGCACAATTCGTCCATCAAATCCTGGTGGGTACAGAAGTTGCTGGTCCTTAAAGTAATCCTTCCAATAAAAAACGTAACTTGAGGCAAACTGGGAGACCACATGAGTCATGAACTTACTTGTAAACACAAAACAAAGGGAAAAGAAAGGCCTACATCAGTATGACAATATGCACCTATAACCACAATGCATCAATAGCAGTAATTCTGGTGGACATTATGGCGTTATTTCTTATATAACGATCCAACAGTTCAGCAATGGCATAATCTTTTATAAATCAAGTACATGAGTTTGTAAAGCAAAACCTTCCTTTGTTAAAGGAAGCCCTGTTTTACCAAAACTACCTAAAGCTGCACATCACCAAACGCTACAGAAACACTGCTTGCAGAGTTCACATTAAGAACCAGAGCTAGTTGTAGGGTGTATTTCCAAATACAGCCCAGCCTGTAGCCTTTGTGTACCGATAAAGGCAAACCTAAAGATGAGGGCCAAGGCACAGGCTTCGAGACAGGCTCATTTCATACCAAAGCAGGTGTTACCTTGCTCTTCTTTTAAACCATTTACTCTTCTTTTTGAAAACAAAACTGTATTCATCGCTCTGTCCATAAGCAATAGCAATATCCTCCAACTCCTGCATCACTGTCTGGGCACACTTGGTCATCAGATGAAGAGCCCGGTCATCATTCGGCTTTTTGAACTCATGTTGCTCAGCAAACCTTCATGGAAAAAATGGTAAAATAAGAATCTTTTATAAGGTTGCTCGGAAATGTGAACTGGTTCATTTTCATTGTATTTAGTTTTTACAAAAATTGATGTACAATTCCTTACAGGTGTGAAAAACAGTAACAAAAAATTGGTTTTACATAAGAGCTGATCCAAAAGTAATGCCTCCTATGCTGGCCCTTGATGTCAGGGGCAGATGTTGGTGGAATGGCAGTAGTGGTTGAACCACCCCACCAATATTCTGTTACATTTTGTTGCCATGTGACAGATGGCAGCAGAGGGGTGGTCTGATGTGGAAAGGCACACGAAGCAAAGGTACAGAACAATATTCCTCTAGGTGGAAAAAAAGGCACCCACTGACATTCATCACTTGCTGAATGCTTATGGAGGCCAAACAGTGGTTGTCAGCACTGTTAGGCAGTGACTACTGAGTTTTAGCACTGAGACAGTGTGTCAGCTCTGCTGGTGCCAATTCATACAAGTGTGACATGTGGGCTCTTATTCATTGCTGGCAAAAATGCATAGTTCATGGTGGTGACTGCACTGAAAAACAGTGTTTTGTAGCTGAGAATTTTCTCTATCAAACCATGCTATTGTGCTCTTTGTAGCTGTTGTAGTTTCCAAAGAAATAAGTTGGAAGCATTATTTTCAGAATACCTGCATACATTGCAGAAAACCTATTCTCTTCCTCATCAGGCTCTTACCCTAACCCATCGTTCTTATTTCACTTGGATTCAGACGACAATAAAAACCATTTCCTGTAATGCCATTTTCTCCTAGGGCACCTCAGTCCCGTCAAGACAACACCACCAACAAATACATCAAAACTTGGCAGCTTTACTGAAATCAGACTCGAGCAAACCGGAGATCAAAGCCCCAGCAGCAGGATTTATCCTGAAGAAAAGTGAATGCTGACCTCAAACGCGGTCCCTCCACACCAGCTGCAATCCCTCCCTCCCCACAGGTACACCGTGTCCCTGCCACAGCCACACTTCTTAAGCAAGACGTGGCTCTTACAGCCAGACCCCCCACAGGCCCAGGCCATGGCCGCGTTGCTATAGAAACCACCCCGCAACAAGCTGCCTGCCCATTGGCTGCCTTCACCTGTGGAAATTGCGGCCGTCCAGCCGGACAACGATCCAGCAGTTGGGCAGACAAGTGTCGTCCGACTCGAAGTCCCGCACGTACTCGAACTTGCTTTTCGCCATGGAGAAGCGGCCGCGCACACAGCCCGCCCCGCAACCCGCCCAGATGGCCGCCGCCCGCAGGCAGCCCAGCATGGCCAGAGCGGAACCGGAAGTGCAGGCCGCCCCCCCGCCCCAACAGGGCCGGCGCAGCGGCGAGCCCTTCTAGGCGCCTCGGAGGACTTCTCTATGGATCTCGGATGCGGGTTTCCATGGCGACCGCGTAGCGCGTCGGAGGGAGGAGCCGAAGAGAGCGTTGCGCGCTCGTTGGCGACGGCGGCGCGAGGGCGCTGCGAGCGTTGGGGACCAACCGTGGGCGGCAAACGGCAGGGGCGTCATGGAGCGGGGCGGGGGCGGCAGCCACGGCCCGCATTCTGATCTCCATCTCTGCTCTCAGAGTCCCTCAGGCGGGGAGGCGGCCCGGGCGCCCCTGCAGGAGGAGCGCGTTAAAGCCGAGGAGCCGCAGCAGCGGGATGGGGGCTTCCCAGCCTGTGCTGAGGGCAGCAAGGAAGCGGGACGGGAGCTCAGGTGCTCCCCGGCTCCGGGGGAGGGGGAAGAGAAAGCAGAAGAGGATCGAGAAAAGCACGGCGGAGAAGAGCAGGAAGATGTGGTGGTGGTGGAGATCAGAGGAGGCGTGAAGGAGCCCCGTCCGGGAGCGAGGGCGGAGGGGTGCGAGGACAGCGCAGCGGGCAGGGCCTCGCGTGGGGCCGCGCGCGGCGGCGGCGATGGCGGCGTGGCGCAGCCCGGCGAGGGGCCGGGGGTCGTCCCTGAAGACCTGAGGATCCCCCTGGTGCTTCGCCCTCTGCCGCCCGGTACCCGCATACAGGTCCAAGGCCCCCTGCTGCCAAAGCTGATCCAGGTGTCAAAGGGGCCCGTGAGCCAAGTGCCTCTTAAAATGCAGTCCCTGCTGGAGCCTTCCGTAAAAATTGAGACTAAAAACGTTCCCCTCACAGTACTGCCCTCCGATTCAGGTATTATGTTAAGAAGTCGAGTTGGTAGGGTTTTGGTAAGGGACACACAGCCAACAGGTTATCAGGAGGAGTGGAAAGACAGCACTGGAGAGCTATTCCTCTGGATACGTTGTAGTTTGTAAAACCATCCAATTCAGCCTAACGTGCGAGCTACAGGAGCACTGAGTTCTATTGGCTTACTGAAATCAGTATAGTGCTTGCTCCCTTCCTCTGAACCCCTTTATAAATGTTTAGAACCACGCTGAATTTTGATTGCAAATTGCAGTTTAGGTGTCCGCTTGGTTTTTAAAATGGAGCGTTCATATCCCTCTCCAGGACAACTTGGGCATGTTAAGCGATGAACATTTTGTAGTATCTGGGTTAGATGCTTAATTGGTCTGGAAAGAAAAAAGGCTTTTAAAATTTATGGCTTTTTAGGCTTTTAAAATTCATGACGTAAAGCAAAGTTCTAAAGATAAGAAGTCCTTCTCCCTTTATTGATGGTATGGAACAGTTCATTTCTAAGCCTTTTGCTGAGGGATCAGCTGTGAGGGTTCTGGCTGTTCATTATGTCACCAGTTCAATCCAAACACAGTCTGTGTTTACAAAGATGTAAAGCTAGGTGTCATGTAACAGTCAGTCGGTAAAACAGATACCTCCAGCAAATGACTGTCATATCTAAGGGGAAAAAACCCATCTAGAAACCCAGCACAGCAACAGCCTCAGCAGAGAAGCCAGAGACTGCACAGTAGTGGGACTGAAGTGCCATACCAGTGTTAGGCCTTGCCTGTGCATCGTCAGGGCTTTTGGATACACAGTTCTGGGGGAGATGACAAATTTGCAATGATATGGTCTATGCCATACTGAGTTCAATTCATAAACAAGTTACAGGAAATGGTCTAGCCGAGTGAAATCCAAACTGTCTTAGCAGTCACGTGTGTTACATATTTTTAAAAAGAGAATAAACAACAAAAGCCATGCACATGATTCCTTATACAGTGGTTTGGTGGAGGTTAGTAGAGCCTTCATTATTTTTCTAAGAATTGCTCTCCCCATGTGCAATGCATTTTGTGTATTCCAAAGTTCTAGTGATTATTCTGTCACTGAAAAGCCTTTTGATGTAATCTCTACTGCGTGTATTGCCTGGAAGATGATCTTTCCTCATTTCGTTGCATAGGTATGCCAGATACTCCATTCAGCAAGGACAAAACTGGCCATGTAAAGCGTCCAATGAATGCATTTATGGTGTGGGCCAGGATTCACCGACCTGCCCTAGCTAAGGCCAACCCCAATGCCAATAATGCTGAAATCAGTGTTCAGCTGGGGTTGGAGTGGAGCAAACTGACTGAAGAGCAAAAACAGCCCTATTACGATGAAGCTCGGAAAATAAAACAAAGGCACAGAGAGGAATTTCCTGGTAAACATGTATTGATTTACCTCAGTGTTTTAGTAGTGCAGGGTTCACAGGAGAAAAAAAATAATAAATAAAAACACAGAAAGAATTTCTTTCATTAGAGCAAAGAGAAAAGTTAGAAAGCATGACACAAATTTCAAGCACTCAGTCCTTCTCTCAGCTTTCTAGTGCTTGTGAAAACGTAGTCATTTTTTAGCATCCAAAAATTACATGCATCCTTTAGAGCCTCTAATGGTTCCTACATTCTCATACCACCACAGCTCTTCTGCCCACATGCAGAAGTTATTGTGAACATTGCTCCAAAACCCTTAACAAATTTGTTTATCCACAACACTGCAGTTTAGTTAATAAGATAGGAACAAAACATAAGAATTTGCAACACTCTTTGAAAGCTGTAAAGATATCAGGTGTCACAATCCTTTGTGATGCCATAATCCTGCTAACTCACAATAATGGCTAGACCAGACCTGATTAATATGTCATAAACAAGCAAAAGATGAAGTGCAGTGCTCTCTCTCTCTCTCCCCTCGGCTGCTCAGTGTAAATTCACAGTTTATTTAAAGTCTGCTAGTGTTTAGTTAATGCTATATGTCAGAGGCAAACATATTTTTTTATTGCCAAAATCTATATGGGATTCCTATTGGATCATATTTTCCATTGTCTCTTGCATTATGTGAAATTTGTGGGGTTAAAGAAAAAATCAGAAAAGACCCACAGTTTGAATACAAGCATGATTTCCTTCAGGACTGGAAAGCCAACAGCTTTCTGTAGCTGTGCCCTGTCACTCCCTGCCCTCCTGTATTTCTTTGTCTCACTAACAGTTACAGTTCAGTAACACAAACACAGTGCCCAAATGTGTCCATTTTCTTTCCACCTCTGACCAAACATCCCATTTACTCGCTCACTGACAGAAAGGCAGTTTTGCCACTGAAGCATTTTGAGAACTCTCTGACTTTTTTTCTTATTTTTTTCTTGAGGTATAAGGTTAAAAAGAGAGAGAGGGAGGGAGGGAGAGAAAAAAAAAAAAAAAAGAAACAGATCATCCTATAAATGGTATATCTGCATTTTTTCATCTCTGGCAGGTTGGGTTTATCAACCACGACCAGGCAAGAGGAAGCGCTATCCACTGGCTGTCTCTGCTGTATTTTCCAGCACTACCCAGAATATCATCACTACAAATCCAGTTGCTGTTTATCCCTTTCCATCACCTGCATTTCCTGCTGCCATGCACAGTATTCAGAAAAATATTGGACATCCAGTCTGTGAGTTGCAATAGTGAATGATTTTAAAAATCAGGAATTTCCCTATTATAGCAGAAGTATCTAGTATATTTAAAGTAGTATCTAGTAGGTATATTTAAAAAATGATTTCTCAGTCTGAATGGACATTGCTATTTCTTTCAATTCTCTCTGTTCTGTCTCCCTCGCCCAAATCTTTCCACCCCAGGTCTAACTGCACTAGCATTCAAGCCTGCTCTATTAAGCCTGGAAAGTTTTATTAGCTTATTACCTCCACTCCAATGTTATTGTTCTTTGCTTGCAAAGCACCACTATTGTAGGGCTCAGCAACTTATGCACAAGGAGGCAAAATTGTCTGCAACGTGATTAAAAATGAAGTTAGAAGAGTGTTGGTAAGGTGTGTGCTGTGATATTAAGTCACTAAACCTGGAAAAGGAATTTTTATCTTGCATGTTTTCCATCAGTTACTTGGGTGTTTTGTGCACCTCTGGAATGGTTCTACGCATAGCTGTAACCAATTTGCACACACGTGTAGTCTGAAGAAATGCATTAAATGTTACACCTAATCTGGAAAGATCTTCCTTTTTTATTAAATATTTCAACAGTGAAATGGAGTTTAATATGAGAGCTCACGTGCAAATATAAATATCTGACCTGCAGTTTCTCATGTTTTGTGGTGAAAGAGCTCTGGCTCCATCAGTGCACCAGCAGTGGATCGCGACAAACAGCTTAGATTCAGGCAGTAGTGAGGCTTTAGTGAGACGAGAGAATGAAATGCCTGTTAATGCTGTATGGTAATATTTGGAGACATAAAAGAGAGCACTGTACTTTGTTCTGGTGAATTTTCTGAAGTAGAGGTGTGATCATTTCTCAAATTGTTCCATAAATTCAACAGAATTAAGCGTTTCATTCTTTCCCTGGTGTATCTTATAATGTTACAGTGTCCTCAGATGCTACTATGTTTCATTCCAGGGTTTACTATCCTACTGAGCTTGAAATCACTCTCAAACACAAACAGTAAAATCCAGAAGCATTTACGTCTCATTGGCTTAGCATTTAGATGCTTAGACTAGCTAGTGATTTTTGGGAACACTAATGTAATGTGTTTTGAAATCTTATTGTGTAAAGGCAGCCTTTAACATGAAATAGAATTTGAAAGTGTACATGTGCAAAATGTTTTCAAGTGAAACTAGACAGTGGAAGTGTTTGTAGGTGAAACAAATAAGAAAACATATCAGAGAGCTGTTCTGTAACTATTACTTCTGCTCTTCACTTCTGCTTTGGCACCATGCAGATTTATTAAGAATTTGGCTCATGCCATCTCAGCTAGCAGACCTGGGATGTCTTCTGATCTTCAGGCACTAAATGGTAGTTCATTTTTCATTCACCCTTGTTTTTTGTTTTGTTTTGTTGAAGGAAGATTAAGCATATGGACTCCAAAACCATGCAAGACACACATAGGCCAGTTGGCATGTGGCTGCAAGTTGCAGGGAAGCGATGCTATAAAATGTTTTGGAGGAAATGGTTCTGGCTCCAGATGTGGTTTGCTATGTCACTGTTTATGAAATCTCTCCCTTTACTTGTGTCTGATAAATAATTGCTCTCTTTCCTAAAGGTGAAGCTCCTTCTGCCACCCGGCTGCCAGCTTCTTCTATTCAGCGTCCAAGTCCAATTCATCTTTTCCGACCTGCTATTGCAAGCACCACTCCAGTAGCAGTTCCAGCTCCAGCCTTGCCTCTACGCCCTATAATTGCATCACAGCACTTTATTGAGCCTACTCAGAGAGAAGCTCGAGATGTGTCATCTGGATCCTATTGCTTTCTGAAGAGACCAACACCAGTTGTTGATCTCTCCAGTAGATGTTCTAGTACCTCAACACCAAACACTAATGACAGATTTTCTGTCCCTAATAGTGAGTTCCCAAAGGAGTACTCAGGGATTTCTGCTTATCCTAGAGGTGCACTTCTTCCCCAGGTTACACCTCTTCCTCATTCTCATCTCTTTGAGGGTCCTCCCATTGGGCAGGCAGCCAGTCTATGTGGAGTACCTCCTCAGTTTTCATTTTATCACCCCTACTTTGTTCCTGGACCTCACTATTTCCCCTCAAGGTAATGCAACCCTTCATTTCAATACCATTTAGGTTAAGTGCTAAAAGGCTTTAACTTTCAGAGAGCAGATGGAGCATTCAATTCTTGAGACAAGAACACAGTGCCAGAAAGGAAGGGTGCTTTTCTCTTCCCATGACTTTTGTGTGTTGGGACCTGCTTTTCTGAGGCTGCTTGTAATATATACATAGTTATTGAAGGCTCCATGGTATGATTTTAGTAATTGGCACTCCCAAGCCCACAGTGAATAGAAGTATCTTCTCTCTACCTTGTGCTCCTACATGCAGTTAGATGCACTGCATCTGATCTCTACGGAAAAGTATTAGGTAAATATATTTCCAAAATGATCAGATGCAATTAAGTAGGTGTGTGAGATGTCTCCCAGCTACTTATATGATTGTAGCTGTCATAACTACCAATATTTCTGAAATCTGGTCCTGTGGGAAATGTCTTCAGAATTATTACATCACTAGTAATTATTAGTTTATCCTTTGCAGCCTCTGGGTAGTAAATCAGAGATCATCTAATCAAAGTATTTACAAACTAACACATGTAATACCCTGTGAGTATTTCTTATACTTTTTTGTACTGTTCTCAGTGTGTACACTAATATGCTGCAGGCTTACTTGATTCTGTTTTATCCGTGACATTAATTAATACTTTAAAACAATGGGGTTTTGACTGTTTTTAAAGTAATGTCATGTCTGTGTTTACTATGAAGGGATGCATATGCAATCCTTGCTAATACAGAGTCTGTGTCTGACTCTTCTTACAAAACCAGTGTTAAGATTAGATATGGTTCTAAAGTATGTGTACTTTGATGGTTTCATCTAAACTAACTTAGACTAACATTCTGATTCTCTTAGTTGGAAGTCCAGGCTATCTGAAGGACTACTTTCAATCTCTTTCATTGCAGCATGTGCCCATTCAGCCGTCCCCCTTTTGGCTGCGGGAATTTCTCCAGCTCAGTGCCCGAATGCCTTGGCTTCTATGGAGATGGCTACCAAAAGCAGGAGATGAAGTTTTCACCTCTGGAAAGAGATTACTCTTTCAGGGGGCACCCAGGGGGAAGCATACGTGAAGACTCACGTGTCTGCACACAGCTCGAAGAAGTGACCTCTCACAGCAGCCACAGTGAGGGGGGGTGTATAAGCCCCATATCACAGCTAGACACTGGAGCACTTGAGAATGATTTGCCAGCCACCCCATCTTCTCCTTCCAGCATCCAGCTAGTCAATGTGACTGACAGTGAGGACGAAGAAGAAAAAATGGTGTTGCAAGAGCTGTAATTTTTAAACCAATTGATAATCCAAGAAATTGTTACAGAAGAGGAAATAAACATTTTCATCGCTACCATCTTAAGAGCATGTGTTCAATGCCTGAGCAACCTGTGCATGTCAGTTTGGGGACTCTGATGAACTGTTTATATTTTGAGAGGTCACGTACAGATTTGGGAATGTCTAAAAGCCTTCTGAAGTTTCACCTGGTTCATCAGGGCATTGCTTGGACTCTGGCTTAGGCAAGCACTTACCTTCAACTCAAAACATTTGACAGTGTATTTTCCTGAGGAGAGATATATTTAAGCACATCCTTTTATTGCTCCTCTGAATTAGAATACTGCCTTTTATTGTTTACAGATGTTCTAATGGTATTTTCCATATTTTTTTAGGTGTTTCTTTAGGAATTTTAGCAATAATTCTGGCTGCAGTAAAATACTCTGAGGTCTGGAAAGTGAAGCCAAGAATGATTCTGCAGTGCTTTTTATTGTTACTTTCATGAGGCAGTTTTAAGTTTAATTTGGTTACTTTTTACTTCTGTGTTTCTAGTACAAATGTTATATAATCCACTGATAATATAGATCAGTTTGAGTAATATCTTAGTCTGTAACCAGTTCCATTAATGAAAATGGATTGCCCAGAAAGTAGGTGGATGTGTGGTAGAACCTAGAGAGAGGAAAATGGATGGGATCTAGTCATGTGACTTACATTAGTGGACTGTGATTTGATCTCTGAGTGTAGTTATTGCTCTAAGGAATTCTCCAGAGAATTCCAAATTCTCTGAGGAATATCAAAGGCTTTTAGCACAAAGGGTGTCTGTGCTGAACTCAGAGTGAGGAAATTCAAAAAGTTTTGGCCCAAATATGTAAATAATGTTACAAACTTTTATGTTTCTGTGTTGAGAAAAAGAGGTCATTTCTGTCCAGGAATTCTGTTATCTTTCTGTTGTTACGTTTGAATAAACTCACCTGAGTAACGTTCCCCTAGTTTTTCATCGAACTGATTTCAGTGATGGTTGTGTCCTGGGTTTTACTGTGAAGCCAGAACTGTGCGCGAGCTTCAGTGAGGTGAGGAATTCAGCATCTGCTGTGCTGGGTCCACCTGCTAATGAGACCTCATTGTTCATTTAGGAAAACATAGTATCGTACCCTCAATGGAAATCTCCTCTGTTTAATACCACAAAGACCATAAGAAGAGAAGACTGAAGCTTAATATATCCTGGATTTCTCAATTGGAAACAAAATGTAAGGCTGATTTTTCCTACCCCTCCTGTTAGAGCTGAAGTCCTGTACCAGACATACAGGATCTGTGTCTGCAGAGAGACAGAGAGAGCAGAGAGAGCTGTTTACCTTAATCCAAACTAAGAATCACCTTGCGTGCTTCACAGTTTGAAAAATATCAGATGAAGATATTCTAAAGATATTTGGGGCTGGTCTAGTGGGAGGTGTCCCTGCCAATAGCAGGGGGTTGGAACTAGATGGTGTTAAAGGTCCCTTCCAACCCAAACTAGTCTATGATTCTGAAGTTTGTTTTCCTCTTGCTGCTGGAATAACCCAACAACTTTTCATAGTGTGCTTCTCCTTGTGGTCACTGCCTGTGGCTACACTTTTGCAGAGATTACTTTCTGCTCCGGAGTTATTGGACATTTTTATGGGCTGGGGTCATTAGAAGCCCTTATGTCATTAAACCCGTTCCCCTTCTTATGAGCATTTGCTACTTTGGTACAAATACTATTGGAGAAGTTTGTAGTCAATGTGGAGAAAACTGCAGTGCTTTAAATATATAAATACAGTCAAAAGGATGCAACATGTCAGCATATACAGCCACATACTGATCTATTCACTTCTTTGTAGGAATTAAGCAAAATTAGCAGCAGTGGCCCACCCTTAAGAAAAAAAAAAAAAGAAAAGAACACTTTGATAGTATTTCAGTAACAGCACATTGGAACAAGCCCTTGTGTGGTACCTGATCATCTTACAGTGCTTCTCCCTCTTTGGCAGGGCAGCTGCTCTAAGGCTCTCCCAAGTATTCCTGCTATCCTGCTTGGATGGTGGAAAAACAAAGCTAATCAGAAGATCCTTGCTCAGCCAAAGCTGTTCTCAACTCTTAAGGCCTGAAATAATGAAGTTACATCACCAGTTCCCTTCATTGATTCACAGCCTTCCTCCTGTGATCATTTCAAGTGATCTGAAAGAGGAAAAATGTTCTGAAAAAAGGAAGATTTCACATGCCACTCAAGTTAGCCAAGATGTTTACCACTGGTGCATCAGAAATGCTGAGGTTACATGGGACAAAATGTCATCCACATTCACTTACTAAGATCTTTTGGTAATACTTTCTCCAATTTTCAAGAGGTTTTCAATGGCGGTTCATTATCAGCCTTCCTTATTTCTGAACAGAGAGTTCAAATGAAATTTTAGTTTGATACACACCCAGATAATTCCCTGGTCTGTTTCCCTAACAGGCTTCTTTCCTCTCTGAATCTATCTTTCTATGAACTTAACTCTTAGTATATTTCTAAGTTACAACAAATGGAACGGGAGAACCATCACCTTTTGCCCTGCAGCCAACCTGAAGAGTTAAACCACCTTGCACAGTGCAGGGCTGGTGCAGAAACCCTGCTGTAAAAGCATGCTCAGCAGCTCTGACCAGGGGAAATGGAAACACCTAATTTCCAGAACGACTGCACCCCTCACCCTGTGTGCTGCATAGGAGCTGCTGCTAATAGGTATATCCTTGCCTTGGTCACAGGAGATGTCACAGACAGATAAGGCACCAGAGAACAGACTACCACATTCCCAGCTGATACTTCTAACCAGGCAATTGGGACTGTGGGGGAAATGAGTCTGTAATTCCCAGATAACAGAGAGCTTGATCATGCTCTGTGAATCAAGCAAACGTCCCATTAAGAGCTTTTTGAAGAAGCAGGTCCAGGGCAGGATCTGAGTCATGCTGTGCCAGAGGCAGGTAGCATTACAGCATCTGAGCACAGCTAATAAGGCTGGGATACCCTGCAGCTTTCCATGCAACAATGCCCGAGCAGTGTAAGCGATATATCATATAAATATAGATTAAACTATTTATAATGATAGCACAGTATGTGGTTATATTTTTATAGAGGGACTTACTGCTGATTATAAATTAAGATATCAATTCTCATATTACTAAATCCAAAGATAAAAATATCACTATACAGCAAATGCAAATACTGCATATACTTTATTTTTATGACACTTGAATTATGACCAAAATCACAAGCAGCTAAGCAGCAGTTATTGGCCCAACTATTGCAGCAATTTTAAAATACATTCCTTTTATTTCATTTTATGCTTTTTTGAGCTGATCTTTTTAAGAAATAGGTGGAGCAGTCCTGTGAAAAATTATAATTCTGGGAAGATCTGTGACAATCCTTCAGTGCAAGTATAGGTATTCCTCATCAAATATTATTTTTCTCTGGGTAGACAGAAATATCTTGCAGGGATGAAAGTAGAATAGCTGTCTAAATTTGGGTTACATTTTTACTTCTTTGTAATAAAAGCATTGACAATAGTGCCATTGTTTTCTTCTCTATTATGGGCAGCTACAGATTAACAGGAGAGGACACAGAAGGCTCTGTGTTTCCCTTCAGGATACTCAAGGGGACTCAAAGAGCTGATTTGGTCCCTGGATTTCCACGTTGGGAAACTGCGAATTGTTTGTGCAAAGGACATTTGTGACCCGTTTGTGGCTGAGGTATAATGCCATTTATGGCATGGCATTTCCTGTGGGCACAGTGATAGGAGTCAGCAAAGATCTTCAGTTAAAGAAAGCCCCATGGTTTCAGTAGCATATATAAACCACAGGACCAGAGGCAAAATCATTACTATTATTTTTAATTTTAAATGCATTATTCATTTCCTACTGGCCTTTTTTACCAGTTTACTCTGCAATGTAGCCAGGTGCAGATTCTCCCTGTTTGTTACGCTGGTTTTCCTCCCTGATGGTTCACTGACACAGACACATTAAGTACAGAGATGAATGGAAAGGGTGTTGTGGGTAATGCAGACCAATGGCTGAAGTGTGTGCCTTTTCTTGCTGTTTGGAACCAAGCCCACAAAAAAATGCAATCATTCTCCCTCACAGCCTTGTTGGTGTAACTGCACCTTGAGATGGCAGGGGCTGTGCTGTTAACCAGCTCATGCTCTGCCAGGCTGCCAGCACCTTTCTCACCTGGGCAGTGCTGCCCAGAAATGGGCTCATCCTCATGGCAGGGAGCTGGCAAAGGGATGGTGCAGAGAGTCAGCCCATTGGTCAGCCCTGAAGGGTGCAGAAGGGAGCTTCGTAGAATGAGCAGGGACCATGCACTGTGTGTGCTCCTTCCAGCCCCTCTGTCTGCCTTAAGGGGAGAGGAGCAGTGAATCTGGTTTTGCTTCTGTAAAACCAGCATAAATCACAGCCTATCCCCTCAGCTGTCCATTGACAATGAATTTCCAGAGAGATAAGGGATTTAGGATGCCTTTGGCAGCGTGGTTTAGCCATGAAGAGTTTAGTTGGGTTATGTAATAAAGAAACAATATCATAGCACAGCTCCTTTGGAAGCTGCTTGAAGGCGATGCGCTTGCTTCCTTCCAGCATGTCCTCCCTTCTTGCTGCCTTTGCGACGGCGTTCTGTGCTGACAAAGAGGGGAGGAGGAAGGGACAGGAGAGTCTTTGCATGAAAGCAGCCCGAGCTCCCACCGAGCACCCGGGGCTAGAGCGGAGAGAGGAAGAAACAGGCAGGAGCTGTAGGGCGTGTTGCGGGTGGGAGGAGAAAGCTGCGCCGGGAGCTTCTATATATGAGGGGTGCGGTGGCGAGCCGAGTCCAGCCTGGAGCCATGCGGGGCCGGGGGCTGCTCTGCGGCATCGCCCTCTCGCTGCTCCTGCAGCCGCCGCGCAGTGAGTGCGGGGATATCGGGATGGGCATCGGCGGGGCGGGGGGGCACGGGTGCGTTCTGCTGCATGAGCCGCGGGGAGGATGGGCTTGGGTTGGTAGGGTATCTATCTCCTCCTGCTCCCCTCCTCCCAGCTTCTCGTTCTCTATCTCGGTGCTGAGCCGTTCGCCTCCTGTTCCCTATCCCCAGGCGCAGAGGCTGGTGGCACAGAGCCGCAGCCCGCCGTGCTGGTGCTGAGCTGGGACGCACTGCGGAGCCCCGGCGGAGAGCAGGTGGGTCGGGTGCGGTGCTGCTGGGCTGGGCGCCCCGTTCTACGCCGAGCTACTGCGGAGCGCTGCCAGGTGGAGGGATGAGGCCGCGGTTCCTGTGAGCCCCCGCGGTGCGGCAGTGTGTTCTAAGCTGAGCTCTGTGATGAGGCCGAGAAGCTGGCTGCAGTCTGGGAGCCGCTGTATCCCTCCCGAAGGCAGGGGAACGCGGGGCGAGCTGGCTATCTGCTCTCGGTTGGCTGCTCCTTTACATGCATCCTCACTGCCCTGCACTGAGGCTTCCAATCGTGTCTCTCTGACCTACTTTAAAGCTTTGCTTTCACTGTACTGAGATGGATCGCAGCTGTGAGGGTGTTTCCCTAGAATTATATATAAATAAACCCCACACAAATAAACAAAACTCAACAACAACAACAACAACAAAATAATACCCAAAAAACAAACAAATCACTCAAGAGCTCAGGTGCAGATCGTAGTGACAGAATGTTTGGGGTTAGAAGGGATCTTCCAAGCTTACCTACTCCAACCCAGCAGACCTGGCTGCTCGAAGTCCCCCGCAGTCTATGTACTCCCAGGGACAGCGCATCCACAACTCTTTCAGACCACCTGTGTCTTGTGCCCTGTGTGAGTATAGACCTTTCTCCACTTCTCTTATGTTCTCAGTGGTCTATCTGCAGCCATTCTGAGAACTGCTGGGATGTCAGACTTGAATGTCAAACACAAACCAACCGCAGTTTCCTAGCATCTGTGCTGCTGATATCATGAAGGTATCAAATAATGAAAGGGAAAAATCCAGATGCAGTTGCTGAAACTGTGAACCAGAAAAAGGAGAGCTACACCATTTTTGAAAAGAAAATTATGGCAGCTCCCTCTAACTGCTGTTATTCTGGGCTTAATGTCCTTTCCATACGATAGGAATTTCTATAACTCCATTGTGCTGTATAAGGAAAAAAGCTGTAATGACTTTCTCATGCTCTTAATTCTCTAAAAATGTTCTTGCAACATAGGCTGGAAGTTTTGTTTCTCTCTATTATTGATAGTGATACAAATACATCTGGACAGCATTTGACTTTACATAAAGTTGCTGTGTCTCAGGGGTCTTACTTGACTTGTTTCGAGCAGATTCCTGTTGGCTCCCAAACCCATATTAGCAAAGCTTATGTACAGCTGGGATAGTTCTGTTACATGGCAATCAATAGACTCTGAAGCTGAGTGAAGGAAAGCATTATTAATAATAATGATGAAGAGACAGTCACAGAGACGCTCAAATCCCCTAGTGATGGGCGAGGCAACATCTTCTGCAACTGCTTACAAGGCAGCAAAACAGCAGATCCACCCTGTGGTGGACTGAGCGTGTAATTTAGTGAACTAAAACTCAGCCCCTTGGCATTATCCTTCGTTGTATACATTAAGGTATTTACTCGTTTTGCATCCCCTGATGGAATGCCCTGGAAACTGAAGGACAGATGAACAAAACCCAGAATATGAGTGGGGAGCTGATGAAAAGAGAAGCTTGTAAGCTGGAGCTGACAGGGTGATGCCCAAACACACCTCAGGGCTGACAGCCTTTTAACAGAGCATCCTACTCAGCCTTGCTTCAGGTTGCTTTCAGTTGATCTGTTCTGCAGAATCTCCTCTGACACTCAATAAGGAAATACATAGGTTGACCGCTTCTCACTGGTTTTCATAGCTTTTTTTTTTTGGCACACAGTTTAGGTGAATTGAGAAGTCTGTTCTTATCAGATGGCTTATTCATGCATTTCCTTTGAGAGGAAAAGCTCATTCAGAAACCTGCCTTCAGCTAGCCCTGCTTTGACAGGGAGGTAAACCATAAAGAAATCCAGAGGCCTCCACATTTGGCTTCTGGCAAACATATTCTATCCTTGAGTTATTTAATTAATATTTTTAACACCGCTTTTGCTGTCTGCATTGCTCCTTTCTATCAATTCTAGTAATGGCGTTAACTCATCCAGCTGTCCTGCATCCTAGCTCAGGGCTGTGCTTTGGGCTATTTGTGGATTGCAGACTGGGGCTGTGGCTGCTGTGCTTGAACTCCCAGGAAAGCTGCTGCCATGGTTTCTGCAGCCTGGGACTCGTACAAGAGCAGCTGTGAAATAACGTCCCCCAGACCACTAGGAGTCTAAAGACATCTATAGGATCCTGTTGCCTGCATCTTACTGGCGTTCCTAGGGTGAAAGGAATTTTGTGTAAATCTCTGAAAGAGGCATGATTCCTCTTGTCTTGAAATAGGCTTCTAAAAAAAGCCTTTTTCAGCTGGGATGACAAAGGAAGCTTTGGTTAACTTGCTCATCTGTTCGATCTGTAAACCTCAGGGGCAAACTGGGATGTCCCATGATGCAGTCCTGACCATGGTGTGCCCATGAATGGGCTCAGTGCACACCAAGCACTCCAGCACCAGGACTCACTGCCACATCTGAGCCCATCCCTCCCCATGGGAGACTGGGGGCACTGGCTCAGATGCAGCACCCTAGCAGGACAGCCATGCTGCTTACCAGTTCTGTGTTAGTGTGACTGTGCTGTGGGGATGCAGCAGTGCATCTAGAGCCATTGCTTCTCCTCTCCAGCAATGAAGGTTACAGCCTTCCCCTGTGGAAGAAGGCAGGGAGTGCTTTAAGGTCAGCTGCAATATCTAGAGGAACAATTTGTTTTTCTGGATGTGTTCATAGTGGTGATGATTCATGAGTAACAGGCGCTGTCTCTTGCATGCAGCATCCACTCCGAGCTGAAGTTAGGATACAGGCAGAAGGCCAGGAGCTCATCTTGGACTTGGAGAAAAATGGGTAAGTGTGCTTTGCTCTGCAGTCTGACTTGTGTTCACCAAAGCAATGAATAAGGATTACAGTGAAATCAACAGGAAAACCTCCACTGACTTAACAGGATTTTTATAAAGGCAGGATGAGGAAGTACTGTTTCAGATGTCAAGGTTATCCCAGGTCTGAGTCCTCACTGGTGCTAATCAGGCAGCGTTCACTGCAAGAAAGCTGTCAGTAAAAAGCAGACAGTGACCTGGTCTGCAGTCTGGAAACTTAGATTTGTATCATAGTTCTTACATTAACCAGAAGATGTTGCTGATGCAGAGTGCGCTACTTACCAGATGACTCACTGTGCCTCTAATACTGTGATAAGAAGAGATGCTGCTTTTTCTTTCCTAGGACAAGTGATCTGATAGTTTTTATCCCATTAGTGCCCTTTGTGCTAACGTACACCGAAAATATGCTTTTGCATTAACTGAAATGCAGCCTCCTCTTGGGCATGATCCAGCATCCATGTGAAAGTGTAGGGCATGATGTGTATGGAATCCTGCTGACACTACAGGAGGGGAAGTTAAGTTGAAGGACCATTGTCTGGAGGCTTTGCCCCACGTCTCTGGATTAGTTTCCAGTGGTGGAACGGCAGCTGGATATTTAGCTGCCATAAGCTTGTTTTGTTAAGCAGTCCACTTGTACTGTTAGTGACTTAATTTTAAATTGATCTGAAGAGTTATCTATAGAAATACAACCCAGTGTATGTCTACTAAAACTAGTAGAGGGAGTATTTACCTTCAAATAATAACCCTTCCTATATTTTAAGTGTACTGCATGGACACCCCAGCCACAGATCTTAGGGGCTCAGTTTTTCTCCTGAAAGAGTGAAATATCAGAGGATCTTATCATCTCTGATGGCAGTACGTGAACCTAAATTATATTTGGGATTTCTTAGAGGAAAACCAGATTTTTCTTGGCACTGTGTGACGCATAGACTGGTAGCTGATGCAAGGAATGTGTATCCTACTGGGTGCTTTTGGTAATAGAAGCTTTTGGTAAAAAAGTTACTGGGAATTTCAGAGCTACAAAACCTGGATATGTTTCCCATTCAGTTGTACACCTGTGTAGAACTAAACAGAACAAGTCATTAGTTGTCTGTATTTTGACATCTCTCAGCTGGGAAAATAGAAGTGATTAAAGAGCAGGCAGCATAAGCACTGCCAGCTTGGTCCTGTGTAAAGCAGGGAAAATATCTGTTGCAGGTAACAGTTTCAGCAGTGAGCTGAACCCAGAGGCGATGAGCCTGCAGGAGTCTCCTCCTGGTGAGAGGCTGTTGGTCTTAACATTTGGCACTAACTGCAAAGGTGAATTCCCTTCTGGCATGGCAGAAGTGGGGTTCCTTCCAGAATTACGTCACTGTGCTGGTGACAAAACAGCCAGGTGCCTGCTGGGAGCAGGGCTGGACTATTTCCAGCGCAGGCAGACTTGTTGCTGGTTGGTGTTGGTAAACACAATGATAAGAATAAAGGGCTTCCATTGTGTTTATTTCCTGAGATGTATTTTCATTCATTGAGATGTGTATACACAGACTGAAGTGCACACACGCTTCCACTGCAGGATCAATCCCTTTACAAGGGCTGCAGAAACAGGGCAAGTGGCTTGGAGCTCTTATATTCTGTGGAGAATACAAATGATTCATGGATAGCAGCACTTCATGTGGGAGACTTTCCAGTTCTCAAGTCCTTGTTCAGGAGATGTGATGGCACCATCCCAAAATGAAGGTCTGTGAGCGTGATTAGAAAGGCTCTGAGAGCTGCCGCTTCCCATACTTGAAGAGGTGCAGAAGTAGTTCAGAGATTCTCAGTCTGAAAGAGAAATGATGAGGCAGCCAGAAGAGCACGAAGTGCATGGGAGCCCCGTGGATGCTGTCATCATTAGCATCTATAGAGCACTTATATGGGAAGTGGAGGAATGCCTCTCCTCACTGCAGTGCGTGGGGTCCAGCGTGGAGCTGTTTCCAGTACCTGGGATGATGAGTGATGACAGAATGGGGATTTAGACCCCTAAAGGGTCTATCAGGCACCCAGGCAATGCAAGAGAAGCTGCCATTCTCTGCTGGGGTCCAACCCTTTGGAGCAGTCTGAAACCTGGCTGCTCTGTTTTTGTGTTCCCTTGACAGTGAGTGTAACAACTGCAAGGAAGTTACTTGGGGCTTTCTGAGTTAAAAAGATCTCCAGAAGCCTGGGTCATTTCACTGACCCTTGTAGAGGGGCTCCGGAAAGCTGGCGGGTTAGGTTGCATGCTCACTTGTTAATCAGTCCTTAGGGAGAGATGAAAGTGATGAAAATGATCTTGCTTTGGAAAAGTGAGAGAAAAAGCCATACAGATAATTGTTTTGTTGTAGGGACGCAGTATCTTTCAGTGAAACAGGCTGCTGTTTCCAATATGCGGAAGAAATGGTCACATTAAGATTGTGATTTCGTATTCAGTATAAGAAGGACGTGGTGTTCATCTGCAGAGGTGAAACAGAAATTATTGCATATACTTCTTCAAAACTGACTTTTGAAAGACTACCACACCATCTGGGACTGGGCTTCATATATCTAAGAATACAATCATTGCATTAGCAGTTAACATAATATTGCATTATTTCCTGTTTGGGCACTTATTACAAAGGAACCACACTGCAGTTCTAAGTAGAGGTCACAAAACCATCATGTTTCTGAGGAACAACAAAAGTATATCCCCCAAACAACTCATGCTTCTCTTAAGTGACCCAACGCCACGTCCTGCAGCTGCAGGACTGGAAAGCTCAAAGCTGCACAAACAACAAATATATGGAAAGATGCCTATAAAACAGCTTTAAAGTTGGCTGGGGACTGGGAGCAAAAGAATCTGAGTTGCAAACATTGGATGAGTAGTGACTTAAAGGCATTTTTAAATAAAAAGCAGCTTTGAGTCAAGCATGGAGGGGATGCTGAGAGTCTTGAATGTGTGGTAAAGCTGCCTGGTGTGAACCTTTTCTTCCTGGCCATGGGGTGAGCTGATATTTGTGCAGCAGAAACTTGTGTGAATTTTTTTCTCACCTAAATACCATAGAAATATGGAACACAGCTGTGTGTTGGCTGCTGCTCTCCCACGGCATCCGTGGTTGTGGGGGGCAGAGCCTGTGTGGGGCCAGTGGAGATGTGCAGAGTTTGCATGAGGACAGAGCAAAGAAAGCCCAGAGCTCATCTGATCAGGGCTCTGAAGCAATCCAGATGGTTATTTGCTGGATCTGATAAGGAGCAGTATCACTTCCAAGCTCTTCTGGCCCTGTCCAGGTAGCTGATGATTGCTCCAGCCCTGGTTGATGCCCTCAGCAGTCTGGTAATGGCTCTGTATGTCACTTGTGTGTCACTGTTTCCTGCTTGTTCACATTTCCAGGGCCTCCCTTCCCAACCGAGTGAGGAAGAGGGGAGGCTGCTGCCCACTCCCAAGCAGGAAGGATATCTGAGATTATTCCACTGATGGGCTACACAGTCAGTGTCTAATAGGCTTCCTGAATGGGGGGTTAAGGGTTATGTGAGAGAGGGAAATAGAGTTTATCCTGCTTTGCTGTCTCTTGGAGTCATCAGAAAAAGAGTGGTGGGACGTGGGAAGCCATCCCTGCTTTTCAGCCTTCTGATTCTCCTGGGATATTCAGTGATTTCTGTGCTGTGCATGGAGGAAGAGGAAACTGAATCCTTTAACTTTTCTCTCTGATTCATTATCAGCTAATTTTCTATTTATTTTATTTCCTTTTTCCTCTCCAGGCAAGTCTTATAGTTCCCACTGGGGGTTATGTGGCAAATTTTGCTTAGGTCCTGTAACATGATTTACGCAGCAAGTGTCAGACAATGCAGATGACAAAAGGGGATTGAAAGTGCTTAGTAGCTTGTGGTGTTCTCCAAGGCCTTGCAAATAGGTAGTTTAGTTCCACTTCAAAGGCTGGGAATCTACTTATTCCTTCCGAGCTGCTGTTGTTTGCACAATAAACATGGTCTCAGATATATCAGCATAGCTCCTGAGGGAGGGAGCTTCAGAGCTCTATGATTTTTCTGGATGAGACTTACTGACACAAAGAGAAAACTTTGGAGTTAGTGATTTAACAGTGCCAGGTTTTGGCAAAAGAATTCCGGGGAGGTGAAATCCCTGATTTCCCATTAGTGATGGATACAGACAGCAGGCTGTTTGCATTGTCAGGGGTGACATTTTGGAGGTGTTTGTGATGGGGTCGCTCTCAGGTTCTCACAATAAATCCTGACTTGAGGGAATGTTTGAAGGGCTGGGAAGTGAGGAATTTAATTCCCTCTCTTACCCTACTTGGATCCTGCTGAAAGGCAATGAAGTGGGACCACAAATCATAGATGGAAATCTGATTTCTCAGTTTTCTTGGGAGATTCAATTCCCTCCACCTCCAGATGCTGGCAGCCGAGCTGGACAGATTTATGGTGATTTGAGGAAACGGACAGGGAAAAAAAGATGTCAGAAGAATTGGTGTTTCTTACAAGAGCTTCCTGAACCATTTGGTTTTTTTTTTTGTTTTCTTTTTCTCCCCATGGACTGTTTTGGAGAGCACTGGGGTGCTGCCTGCTGAGGTGGTTGGGTTCTTCCCCAAACTCTCTGCCATTGCCTCATGTGTGAGGTGCCTGGCCTCCCTGGTGCTGTGTATTGGTGTGGTGAAAGGGAGATGCTCTGATCCAGAACATCAGCTGTACGTGGCCATGTGCAGAGCAGGGTTTTGTTTCAAACAATGATATCACTGACAGCCGGGAGTGGGTCCAATGCTGCTCCACGCCAGTCATCAGCAGAAAGTCTCGAGCCATCTGTATATTGTGGCAGTGAGCCACTCGTGCTTCGTTTGGCTTCCCTGCTTGGGTTGGAGCTGTATCCCAGAGCATTCTGTGGAGGAGATCCTGCCAAGATACAGCCCTTCCACCCAGTGTGCTGCACGCTGAGCTGGCTCTGGAGCAGTGACTGATGTTGCCAGAGGTCGGTCGCTGTGGGGAGGTGAGATGGCTGCCCTGGGGCACCCTGAGAGCTCCAGCGGTCCGTGTGGCTGCAGCTGCCATCGCAGCTCTGCTCTGCCTGCTTTCCAAACTCTGCTTCTCCTCTGACTTCATCAATTCCTCGTGCTGATAACCCCTCCAATGACCAACTCCATGCTTTATGATGTGTGCTAGTGGTCTGCCAGCTGTGTGAACATCTCTGAGGCCTTTACATGATGTTATTTTCACATCCAAGCTTTACAGGCATTCAGTTTTATCTACAGCTGTTGCAGAGGTGGACTGTGTATCAGGAAAGAAATACCTAATCATGCTGTATTTTTCTATACTTCTCCATCAAGGACCAAAGTTCTGTGCTCTTATGAAAGCAGTGAGTTGGGTCTGTCAGAATTGGTAGAGTTGAGCCCCCCTGGAAACCTGGTAGTGACTGTCCCAGAATGAAGGCCACTGCTAAGGTCTGGGGGTGACAACATCTCACTGATCTCTCCTGTTTACCCAACTTGTACATATGAAGAAGAGGAATGAGCTGGACTGGTGCACTATGAGATGTGAAGGATTCTTTTCTTTTTGTTTATGCTTTGGTGGTAAATTTGATGCTCTCTGAGGAAGTGAGCTGGGCTGGAAGTGGACTTTCACAGGCTGTGAGGTTTACTCGACCCCTGAGGGTATTGCAAGATGTCCTGTTGTCTTTCCTCTTTCCTCACTGCCTTCCTCCTTGCAATGCCCTGCTATGATGGAGCCTCAGGGCTCCCCAGTTACAGCAGGGAAAGGGCTTCAGAACGTAAGATGGCACTAATCAGCTGGAGGAGCCACATTTCCAGCACAGCAAAAAAATACCTCTAAAAATGCAAGCATCCCCCCGTGCCTCTGAGATTGAAGGTAGGAAGAGATGTGCACACGCTGTATGCTGTATGCCATTATTCCATGCCCAAAAAGCTTGGTGCTGAGTGGGAAGTGGAGGGATAGATAAGTTGTAGCCACCGAGATTCAAAGCATGGGGGAATTTTATGGTGCTGGAAAAGAGAAAAACTAGCTATTTATAGTGCATGCTTTCTAAGAATAAAGGAGCAGAAGGCAAACACAGGCATGCTTGTTTGGGATTTAAACAAGTAGGCTGTGCAAGCCCCAGCTACTGGAAATCTACAGGCTGTAGCAGCACAAAGCAGATTCACATTGGTTTCATGTCTGCTCTGAAGATGACAGTCTCTTACACAGACCAGATACCTGCCAGAACTCATTGCTCAAGGCAATTTCCTGCCAGTTAATGCAATCTGTTGATTAAACATTTGTTTCTTGCAGCCTCATGCTGAGCAAGCTACTGTAGTCAGGGAGATGAAGGGAGTTCTTTTTTGTGGGATGGCCCTTCTGGGCTTATCTTCGGTTTACAGATTGAGATAGCTGGAAAGCAGCAATTCAGCCTTCTGGATCACTGACAAGATCTAGTGATGGGAATTAGCACATCAGAAGAAACAAAATGAGCCTTCCTGGGCTACAGTGGCCTTTGGAAGTGGAGGTAAAAGCTGCTGAATTCTTGACACTAAATGCTGTCCAGTAAAATGGTGGCACCTGGATCTGATTGACACAAGGCTGCTGAGCAAGTGTGCTGAATAGATGGGGCACACTGTAGGATTCTCCTCCAGTATTTTTGGACATGAGACTATTGTTTAAAGGAAAGGAAAAAGTTTTAAAGCTGTGTTATATTGCTGCTTAGATAGACACAGGATGTGACCTTCTTGCTTTGGCCCAGATTTTGACTTACTGTACTTTTTTACATCACTGTTTAGAAAATGCAGATGTTTAAAAAAAGAGGGAAGGCTGTTTCCTCTGGAATCAAGTCAAAACACTTACTATTCAGTGCATAGGAGCGCCTTTTATAGGCTTTTGGCTTCATCTTGGGCTGAAGACAGGGACAATATTGTCTGTACAAGGATGACATGATCAAATTTAAATGGGGGAATCAGCAGTTTCCTAGGACAAAGATGTGAACTGGCCTCTGGGCACAAGTTGCAACACAGAAGCAGATTGGTTTATAATTGTGTTCAGATTTGGGCACTGGAGAGTCAGAGTCTGAGACACGCCAATGCCCAGATGTGTCCTGAGCTGGCCTTCAGTGAGCTCAACCTAATTCCATTACACGTGGGCATAACTGAGCAGCACAAAGGAAACCGCACAGTGCCTTGTATCATTAAGGGACTTTTTGTTTCTCTTTTTCCTCCTGTAACTGCAGAGACCTGTTTGCACCAGGCTACACCGAGACTCACTACAGCCAGACAGGACAAGCACGGACCATCCCTCTGGCCCACACTGTGAGTGCTGACACCTGCAGCTGAAGGGGATGGTCTGGCTTTCTGACCTGGGGTGTTCCAGCAAGAAAGTAAAAATTGGTAAAAACACCTTAGTGTACGGCCTCTACTCTGGTGTGAGAGCCAAGGTCAGCCCCCAGGATTGCTTCCCTCTCTGGGTGCTGGGGATTAATTCATGCCTCCTGCTGCTCATCCCCTTGCTTTTAATTCTCCCACTAGGTGCTTCATGCTGGGAAGAACCCAGCCTGAGTAAGTTGGTTCCGCCTGAGTAACGACCCCATGAATTACTGCTCTCACGCTGCCTTTGGCTGATTTACCAGCAGTGAGCACGCAGTGGCACAAAGATGTGCATTTGTTACGACATAAAAAATAAGATAAAATCCCCATGAGATCATTTTTATTGCTGCTGCCCCAGGGCAAGTGGGAGGGCCATGGCAGATACACTGGCATTCATGCCCCAACTCCTCCTGGTCCCTTCTAGAGACTGCCTTTGTTCTGCAGATGAGGACTTGCTGCTGCCCGTGCTGTCACACATCTTTGTGCGGGGGACACATCTTTGAGGGCCTGACCGAGGGCCAGCTGCCACCAGCAGGCAGCTCCACTTACCAGCAGCTCCGGGTCAGGCTTCCTGCTGCAGCTATTCGAGGTGCATCCTTGGGGATTTAATTGAGATAGATGCCACATGCAGCAGAAAGAAAGCAATTACAGGAGTATTGGCTGTACTCAGCTGGGACTTATTGATGTCTAAATGTAATGCATGTCAGCTATGAATTGGATTGCCAACCCTTTGCCCCTCTGCCTTGCAGGAGAACTGCTTTTACCAGGGGGTGGTGCGGGGCAGAAAGCACTCCAGCGTGACGCTCAGTTCGTGCCAAGGGCTGCGGTAAGTGCTGGGGCAGATCTGCTCCCCAGGATCTTTCTGGTCAGATGGGCCTGTTCTTAAATTCCACCCCACTGGAAGGTCCTGGGTGTCAGAGGAAAAGCTGAAATCTGGGGAACACTGATGACCATAGCTTCCTATACAGCTCCTAGATTGCTTCCCCCTCTGCATTGGCAGCATTAATCCATACATCAAATAACTCCAACATGGGATACCCCTTCTATTAGATGACCTAGGACTGTGTCCCTTATGGAGGCAGGGACAGAGCTTGCCATGCTGCAGATCTCCCAGCTGGATGGTTTTCATGTTTTGGGGCAGCCTTTAGATCTGAATTTCCTCCCATCAGCCCCATTTCCTCTCCTCCCTCCCTGCTTTCTCCCTGGGTGGTGCAGGGTTGTGTGTTATACCTCTAAAACCTTGGCTGTGGTAGTAATGGAGTCTCTGGCAGAAAAAGGCAGTCTGTATGTGTTCATTTACACCAGCTTGGGGTCTGTGTCCTAAATACCACGTGCACTTTATTGATATTAGCGGTCATCTGCCCTCAAGAGCTGTGGGACTTGGCCCAGCCAGGAAATAGCCCTTGCCAAAGTAAATCCCAGAAATCTTAAGTGGATTTACAGCAGGCCAGAGAGCCCATGGAGATAAACAAGGCAGTGCAGCCACCTGTGGTCTGCAATAAATAACCTAAAATCAGTCACAGGTGTGTTCTTTTGCCAGTCTGCATGTCCCCCAGCTCTCCCCTTCTAGATCAAGGAATACAGCTGTCTGAGTGCATGTACAGCTTTCTGCACCCCTCAGGCCACTATCTGGGGGTGGTAGGTGCTTTGAACCCCCCCCCACGCCCCCAGATCCAGCACAGAATCTGTCCCTGTGCAGGAGATGTGACAGCATCCCAGCACAAGGGGTTATTATGCTGAATGCATATTACTGTGATTTCAGAGGGGCTCTGAATTGATTTGTGGCTTAAGCTTTTTGGGAGCAACTGGAGGAAAAATGGCACAAAGGATAACAACAGCTTCCTGCTTTCCTTGAAGCCACGTGGTTGCACTCACTCCTGTAGGCCTGGGGTGGAAAAAAACAGGCATATGAGCTGTGCCCCTGGGAAAGCACTTTGAATATGATCCTGGCTCACAAGGAAAGCACTTTGCAAGATCGCATGTATTATTTATTACTCCTTTTGTAACTCCTTCTGTCAGGCACACACTCCTTTGAGGGTGAAGCAGAGTTTCTTTGCAAAGGGATGCTGCGTGGGGTGGTGGCATGGGATGGGGCAGGCAGCTGGAGAGGGCAGGGCTGTGTGAAGACATGGGTTGTTTGGGGGACAGAGACTTGTGGTGCCCAAAAGTGGCATTTGCTGTGAGGGAAGAAACAAAACTAAATTATTAATTGTTAGATGGAATAAAATGGGAGAATATCTGTGTTGTTGTGGCACCCACTACTTGTCCACATCAGTGCTTTTTTTTTTCTTTTCTTATAAAATAAAACAGAGAGGGAAATGAAAGGGAGACAAGAAGAAAATCCGCAAAATGAAGGAGACAAAAATGCTGTTTTTTTGTATTGACAGAAAAGCTGTTTTTTGTTTTTTAGGCCAGTTTTGTTGCAGACAATTTTTTTGATCCACTGAAGGAAAAGCTATACTTAATAATAATAATAATAATACAGAAATCAGTCCTTGTCATGGCAAGTGCACCAATAACCCTTCAACTGATTGTGAGAGCCCATTTGAACAGATTATATGAAAACCAATGGATCACAACCTTCTGCACTCAAAATATTCCCATCCTTCTAAATAAGTAACCAGCCTGGCACGGAGAAGTGCCTCACCAGGGCCAGCCAGGAATGCAGCAGCAGGATTTGACTCTATTTGCTGAAATAGTAACTGGGTTTCCTTCTCACTGCTTCCATCCCACCAGAGGCCTCATCGTACTGAGAAGCAATTGCAGCTATGTTTTGGAGCCACTTCCTGACAACCCAGACCAGCACCAGATCTACAGGCTGGATGACCTGAGGATGCCAGCAGGAGCCTGTGGTCACCAGGACTCCATGGCCACAGCCAGGAATTGGCTTAGGGACTTCAAAACTGGAGTGAAATTCCCCAATCACAGGGTGAGGAGGGCTTTGAGTGGCTCCCAGCTCACTGCTGTAACTCAGCCACATCTTGAGGACCCTGTGTGTGATGGGGTGGGGTGAATGGCTGGTGAAAAATAGCCTGTAAGTATGTTTTATAAGAGTTTCTTGGGGAATGTTGGGGAAATAACTTGTATTGCTGCTGCAGGTGAGGCGGGAAGCTCTGCAGGCTACGAAGTATGTGGAGCTGCTGCTTGTGGCTGATTATGCAGAGGTAAGGAAGGGAGTCCTGTGCCCATCATTTCTGTCCCCTCTGCTATCTCCATCAGCCAGCCTTGACCAGCACAGAGATACAGGCTGTGACAGGGATGAAGGAGTGGGATTGGGACAGTTCTTGTCTCCCAGGGTACCAGTGATCCAGAAAGATCCCACATCTCTGTGGACATCTGGGAACTCCTTCACAATCCCTCATTGAGGATAAGAGGGATGGCCTTCAGCCTAGGGTCACCTGGGAGTTTCCAGGAGAGATGTGCATCTGTATTTCATCTCTGGAGAAGATAACCAAGATTATCCTCTGCTTTGAGATCTTGGCATGTATAAAAAAAAAATAATGACATTTTCAGGGCTCCAGATGATGGAATAGGGTTGGAAGAGGCCCAGTGAATTCAGCAGTCCCTCCTTGTCTCCTGGGTGGATTGCATGGAGGTAGCAGAGGCAGACGTAATTACCGACAGTACAAATCTCACAAAGGAACATTGGTCATTTAATTTCCAGCACAGACTGGACTCAGGCTGATCCTATTCATAATTTACAGCTTGAAGCTCCAGCAGTGAAAGCCATGTAGTGCTCTGTGCTGTAATTTATTCTGAACAAAAACGGAGACAAAATCTGTTTTGATCTCCTCCATTAGGCAGCAGGATGAGAGGGAGACTGAGAGAACCATGTTACACCCAGGAACTGCCATATGTTGTTCACCATTTCGTTAGATGAGCTGCAGTAAACACCCTCACAGCGTAGCTATACTTCACTGCTGCCCTTGCTAGGAGAAAAGTCCCAGCTTTTCAGTCTGTTTAATAGAAACCTAAATATTTTGCAACTTAAAATCCTTGAATCAAAATACTATTTGCAAAATTAACTCATTATCAGGTAGTTTAATAGGCAAATTTGTTCTTTTTGGCTGTTAACATATATTGTACCTGACAATTTTCCTGTTACTTGCATTTGGATTGCTCTACTGAGTTCCTACCACCCCTGGAAAAATATCCCTGCAGTGGGATGCCAAGGGTGAATTCTGAATATACATCTACAGGTGGGCTTACAGTCAAATGTACAGCAAAGAAAGGCTTTTGAGCATCAGCTGGTAGTTACCCTCTTATCCCCACACTCTGAAACACGTTTCAGCTCTTTCTGGTTGTCATTGTACCACCTGACATGTTTGTTTTGTTCAGGTTCAGAAGCATCATTTCAACATTGAAGCAACAAGGCTTAAATTAGTGGAGGCTGCTAATTACGTGGATAAGGTGAGACTTGGTGTGCATGAACTAGGGGAAATCAAAGCCTATATTGTGCATTATGAGAATTTACTGTGAGGGGGAATACTGTCCTCTTGGGAGAGTGAATAATGCCTGGGCAGCACTCCCAGTGACTCAGGGAGAGATCACTTTTCAAGTAATTCTCTTGTTGGACACCAGGGGTAGGGTGAGGAGATCTCCACTCCTTACCTTGGAGTCAGTGTGAGCATCTCTGTATTTTAATGATCTCTGTATTAGCTGTGTTATCTAAATACAGGAGCTAAGGTCCCTTCTTTCTCTTCAGCTCTCTTTGAACTGTAGAAAGCCTCACAAACAGAGCAGGAAGGAGCCTTCAGAGCTCATCTTTGCAGTGGTACCCAGTACTGTTGAAGTAAACATCACAGCTTTTCAGATCTGCTCCTTTCAACTCCTTCCTCCTCCCCCTTCCTACCCTGCCCAGGAAGACTTGTCCTATTTGTACTTGACGTGGGCAGCAGATTATTTCCTTCCTTTTTTCAGGGATTTTGACATATCTCAAGATTAACACGATGTCGGTCTCCAGTCTTTGTGTTTTTATAGATGATATCTCTGTCATTCATTAATAAATGAATGTTCAGCATCTCTAGTCCAATCCAGTTTAGTTTAGTGGGTGGTGCACTTTTCTCTTTGCAAAGCCATGGTGCTAAGTTGCGATGCATTTCCAGAGAGGACATCATCTCTGGACATGTGTTTCTCTAGTAGCATTTATCAGTGCTTACACACAAGGTCTATGCAATAAAATAAATCAGTAGTGCTCATTTTGTTTTCTCTTTTCCCTCCTATACCTATCAGTTTTACAGGTCCCTGAATATCCGGATTGCCTTGGTGGGGCTGGAGATCTGGAGCAATGGGAACAAATGTGATTGCACTGAGAATCCTTACTCCACCCTGAAGTCTTTCCTGGCCTGGAGCAGCAAGGAGCGAGTGTACAGAAAGCATGATAATGCCCAACTAATCACGTAAGTTTATTTCACCTGAAATAAGCTGTTTCTGAAAGTGTGTTGAGTGGGTGGGAAATCAATATTTGAGGTTATTTTCTTTTTTCTAAGATTCAGAATGGAAAATGTATACAGTGGCTATTCGACTAGCATTAAGCTTTGGCACCCAGACCTTTTTTCAAGAAAATCTGAACCATAAACAATATCTGTAAGCACTTTGTAGAAGGCATCCATCCCTACTTCACCCTGCTGAGATGCAGGGAATACAATGGTAGGAGCTGGCTGGGATCTTGCCTCACACTGCTGATCTCATTACAGCCAGCAGTAGCTATGGCCAGCAATGCAAATGCCATTAGAAGAAAAGTCTGCAGCAACTCTCGGACCTCCCTGCCTCTCCCATGGTAATTTATCCTTCAGAAAATAATGTTGAGTCAAGCAGCAGGCTTAAGGTAAACTAGATATTCCCAACCAGTACCAAACTAAGAATCCAGAAATGCTATTTTCTATACCTACTTTCTTCCACTAAACAATTATAGGAAAAAAAAACATTGGCTAATTGGTCCATAAAGCAAAGTATCAGTCCATGAAAATTAGCTCTTAAGGCTTTGTAGCTCTATTGTAATGTTTTGTGCTTGAAGGTGGTACTAAAGAAAATATATTCAGCTGACATATACATTGTACAAAGCTTGGGGCTGCAGGATGCTTTTTTTTCTTTGCCTTTCCTTCAAGTGCCTCGGTGCCATTTTGTGGTCTTTCTGGGTTGATTTTAGGGGTGTGCCCTTCCAAGGTACCACAGTAGGTTTGGCTCCTGTGATGTCCATGTGCTCAGATTTCCAGTCAGGAGGAGTAAACATGGTAAGTTATTGCTAATACCTGATGTGATGTTTCTTGTCAGCAGGGAATACAAACAGTAGATGCCTCCTAAAGTCCAGGAAGAAAATATTCCCTCCGAAGGCCTCTAGCTTGCCTACTTATAGTCAGCAATACCTACAGTAGATGTTTTCTATATGTAACGGTGAGAAGTGCCACTCACCTCACTGATCCAGAGGTGCATGGAACAGGCACAGGTGACATGCTGACCTGCCTCTTTGATCTTGCACAGGACCACTCTGATAATGCCATTGGTGTTGCTGCTACTATTGCCCATGAGATGGGCCACAATTTTGGCATGAATCATGACTCATCTGGATGCTGTACCACCCGTGCAGAGGAAGGAGGCTGCATCATGGCTTCTGCCACTGGGTGAGTCCCATGGCCTTGCTGGGAGATGCAGAGAGTTTGGAGGGGTCAGAGCTAAAAATTCAGAGTGAGGTGAACCTGTAACTGGGTGTTATAGCCAGTGTGTTTCATCATACTGCTGAGCAAACGCTGGTTCATGTGTCAGTTGTAATTTGCAAAATCACCATTGAATTTATTCCTGTATGAGGTTGGGCTTAAGTATTGGAGCAGCATGTGGAGCTCTAAGCTGTAATAGTGGCAAATTTTCCTATCTTCAGTCCTAAGAGATGGCCCCATGGCCTCTCTAATCCCTTATCTCTGAGTTTGTGCTTCCCACCGTGTCCTACCAAATGATCTATCACCCCAAAGCACATTCAGTTCTCTTACACACATGCATCCTTCTCTGCCATCCAAGCCAGCAAGCACAGAGAAATGCGGGGTGACCAGAACATGTTGGGGTGTTTCACCACGGTGTTTCGTTTGTGTGTTGCATAGAAGAGAACTGATTTTATTAAAAGGCACAGTGACAGGGTCATACTTCTAGCTCAGGAGACACGAAAACAGATCCATCGCTTGTTGTCATCAGCATGCGGCTTGGTTTCAGTGAGACGTGGAAAGCCATTGAAAGGGAAAGATTAGATCTTCTGTGGAGAAGAGGGAAGTGGGTCATTTTGGAAACCCACAGGAATTCCAGAGCTCATTCTGGATGAGGAACCACAATAGCTTCTGTATTTCAGTCACGTAAAAATGCTAGCCAAAGCCATCCATTTAAAGCCATGTTCCTTATTTCCCTAAGTCTTCCTCTTTGGCAGTTTTAAACAAAATTGTCTCAAATATCTTCCTTTATGTGAGCTGTTTCCTCCAAATATGGAAAAACGTTCAGATGAACATTGAAAACACACTGGCATACAGGAGCTATTCAATGTGGCACATATGCATACATGTGTGGTCATGAATAGAGCGCACAGACTCAAGCATAGTTGCAAAGAAAATTCATAATCTATGTAAGAGAACGTATTCAAGTCCTTTGCAATGAGCAGCGAAAACAAAAAAAAGTACATTATTTTCAGCAGCTAAATTCACAAGTGGTTATTTATGGTCCAAGTGCTGATTCTCAAACTTTTTAGAGCAGAGGTGTGCCATGGCTTCAATGCTGAACAGGTAAGGACTGCTGTCCTTGTCAGCAAGAACAAGGTAAAGTCTAACTCAATACACTTTTTTTTTTTCCCCAGGACAGTTGGTTTTTAAAGGCCATTCCATTACTAGACTGTCTTGCAGTGCAATCTCACCTCATCTCCAAATGAAACATGAGTGGTCTCAATTTGAACAGGCACACAAAATTGCCATCCACTTCTATACAGTTTTGTAGATTTAAGAGGAGTGGTGTTCTCTGCAGGTGTTAGGACTGGTATGTGATCACTTTTAGTGCTCTGAACCATTGTCTGGATCTGTCCTGATGTTTTTCTGCATTGTGTTCATATTCAGGCACCCATTCCCTAGGGTGTTCAACCAGTGCAATAGGAGAGAGCTGGAGAAGTATCTGCACTCAGGTGGAGGGATGTGCCTTTCCAACATGCCAGATACCAAGAGAATGTATGGAGGGAGGAAATGTGGAAATGGCTACTTGGAAGAAGGGGAGGAGTGTGACTGTGGAGAGGTGGAGGTAACAGTTGTTCTCATTGAGCTGTTTGGGTTTTAGTTGAGACACAATGATTTTATTATATACTTCGCAATTACAATTATGTGATATGTAAACAGCTTTTGTTTGTGCAGGAGATAAGCTTTTCTGCCCTGTATGTAAATGTATATGCAATGTAAATCAAGACAGTAAAGTGTTGTATTTAACTAAATTTATATTGCACAGCATAGAGTATCCCAGAACTCAGGGGTGGTACAATCCATGATAAAACAGAGGTGATGGAAAGTTCATTTAAAAAAAAAAAGAAGTGATCTAACGCATCACATTTTCATGCATGTAGGTAAAGTGCACTTCACCTACAGCTCCATTCTCTGTAAAGATGGGCTTCTCTCTTCTCATAGAATTGCAGCTTGCTTCTCCATATCCATACTTCGACTAGTAAGTCAAAGGGGAGCTGAAACCAGCAGCCCAGACTCAGCAGAGATAACGATCTTAGCCTTTAGTACCAATCCATCAGTAGAGAACATTAATATGCTGTAGTATAATCCAGCAAATGCTGAGTTTCAAGAATATACTGTGGAAGATACGCTGATCCTCTGAATATTATTTATCTTGTGTGAGAACAGATTAGTGTCACCATCACACTTTGATGTTCTGATGAGTTCTTGTCCCGAACTTGCCTTGTAAACAAACCATGCTGCATCCTGCTTTTTGCCAGGAATGCAATAATCCCTGCTGCAACGCCAACAACTGCTCCCTGAAGCTGGGTGCTCAGTGTGCCCACGGCAGCTGCTGTCACGAGTGCAAGGTGAGCTTGTTGAATTTTCCTAAAATCTTTGCATGTATTTGCACAGTGGTGTGTGTAGATCTGGTCTGTGGTCCCAAGGCCAAATGTAAGTCAGGACAGGGCAGACATAGGGGATCATACAGTGTTTCTGTATCACTGGAGCTTGTGAAAAACACTTTCTGATTTCGGAGCCAAAGACCTTAAGGTTTGACCTCAGATTCTCTAGAATGAACATAGGCAAATATTTCTCTTCAGTTTATTTAATGTTTGCATATCTATTGCATGCTTTTAGTGACCTATCCTAAGCAGGTGAAAAAAATTTTCCAGGAATCCATTTGGACTCTCACTGCTTTCACAAGAGACTTAAATAAACCACCTAGATGTAATTGTGTACATCTTTCCATCTGTGTGCATGTCATAGCAGCTGGAGACAGAAGTTGCATGTTAGGAAAATGTCTCCAGCAGTGATGACAGACACTGAAACACACTTCCCAAACAGGGAGGATTTTTAGAATAGATCACACAAACATGTCAGAAATGGTGAATCAGATTCTACCCCTGTGTAGAGAGAGGTGGGTCAATGTACTCTTGAGATCTGACAGCCTCATTTTCTCTGCATGCTCTTATCCTTACTTGCGAAAGGGATATGGTCACTAATTTAATTGTAGACAGCTCACTCAGTTAATGAAGTTAGAGTTATTTGTATCACTGCAGACCTCAAAAAACCCTAACTCAAGGTGGATGAAGGGATGAACACAGTGGGATTTTTTTTTTATCTACAAAGAGACATTGTGCAGACATGAAATCATCAATAAGCCAAGCCATAATTCCATTTTTTTCCCCTTTGTATCATTTTAGCTGATGTCTCCAGGAACTCTCTGCAGGGAAAAGTCAGGACTATGTGACCTCCCAGAGTACTGCACTGGGCAGTCACCGTTCTGCCCCTCCAACTCCTACCAAATTGATGGGGCTTCCTGCGATGGAGGAAAGGCATATTGCTATAATGGCATGTGTCTCACATACAAAGACCAGTGCTTGCAGCTGTGGGGGCCAGGTAAGGACATGACTTGCAGTGTATTGTATTGTTCTTGGAACGTGCAGTATTATACAATATCCTGCTGTTATTCACTCTTTGTAGGGCAGTAATAGCTTACATATGTATTCTCAGTGACAAAGCCTGAGGAGCTTTTTCCCCTGCCTTACTCGGAGGAGGAAGCACAAATTTCCCATGCTCAAATCATGTCAATGACAAGGGAGTGGCTGGCA
Organism: Perdix hodgsoniae; assembly: GCA_035772895.1. Taxonomy (NCBI): domain Eukaryota; kingdom Metazoa; phylum Chordata; class Aves; order Galliformes; family Phasianidae; genus Perdix; species Perdix hodgsoniae. The sequence continues at coordinate 6,614,559 of JAPSGF010000035.1, read as the reverse complement.
CAGGGTGAGGGGGCTGCCAGGTCCCGCAGCAATCAGCCACATGAGTCTCTCTCATGCAGGAGCATGGCCAGCACCAGACACCTGCTTTGAGAAAGTCAATGCTGCTGGAGATGTCTACGGGAACTGTGGGAAGGACGTCTACGGCAACTACAGGAAGTGTGAGAAAAGGTAGCATGGCAGCTGGGAGTTGCTGTCTGGAGAAGATGTTTTTATATGTTGCAGAATTCTGGGCCAGTAGACTAAAATGAGCCATGCTTTGGTTTCCATCCCTCTCTCACACCTGGGAAACCAGCTGTTTACTAGTAGGATGGACTGGAAGCATTAATTTATTAACATTTTCCCCTACCTTTTGCATTTAAAAAAAGCTAGTTGATACTTTTTCAAGACACAGGAAAGTGGGATTTTCAATTCTTTAAGCTGAAATGTAGCTTTCTAACATGCTGTGTGATTTTGCTGAGGCTGGCCTACCTCCAGAGACAGTGGGTAGATACCATCAGCACCCATCAAACAATAGTGCTTGAGCTGGCTTTTGGAAGGTGCTTGCTCTTTTGCCATTGAGCAATGCCTCACACTGATGCTTTAATTCACATGCAAAGCACAAGCCTGCAAAACATTCATCTAACCAGAAATAATCACTTAGCCTTTCCTTTGAAATCAGAGATGCTAAATGTGGGAAGATCCAGTGCCAGAGCTCTGCTTCCAAACCTGTTCTGCCCAATGCCGTGCCCATAGACACAACTATCTCCCTGCAGAGGACGAAGGTGAGGTGCCGAGGGACCCACGTGTACAGATTTGAGAATGAAGAAAAGGAGATGCTGGACCCTGCCTTGGTGTTGACAGGAACAAAATGTGGCAGCCATCATGTAGGTACAGTTCCTGCTTGTAATGGTTTGGGGCATTCCACGGTATCACCTTCCCATGTGGAAAGTGCTTTGTGATTATTAAGGTGCTCATTTTTTTATTGTCTAATGTTTTTCCAGGGGATTTTTATGTTTGTCAGAAATTAATTTCTTAGGAGTTTCTGAGTAGCGGAAGAATATGCACCAAAGGTCAAACCTTAAGGCTTTCCTAGATGAAGCCTGAGGCCAAAGCAAAATCTAGGGGTTGCTAGCTGGCTGAGATTGTTTTAGAAGTGAGACACACAATTAGAAATCAAGATATTCAACAGCTTCACAGATTTGTAACACAGATGTGGCCAAACTACTGGCTTCTGAGCTCCTATACCTCTCTCTGATATGTGTTAGCTGAGTTATAGGGTAGTGGTTAAAAGTTTGCTTAGGCAGTCATTTGGTATGTAACTTGATGAGCTTATATTGAGTTTTGGGATTCTTTCTCTGCAGGTTTGCTTTGAGGGACGCTGTCAGAACACATCCATCATCTTTGAGTCTGAAAGCTGTAGTGAGAAGTGCAATGGCAATGGGGTAGGTGCCTCTTTTTTGTCTCTGTTCCAGCCTGAATCAGGATGGGCTGCCATTCATCCGTGGATGGTTGTTTGGCTCAGTTCTGATACCATCCCTAGGTTTGATCTGGCCTTCTGCTCCTTAATTATTAGTTTGCACCTACATTTTGTGATTGCATTTTCTGGTCTAATCTTCAGGGTCCAGTTTAGATCTAACTTTAAAAAAAAAAATTAGGAAAAAAAATCCGGCTTAAGGAAAAGCATAGTAAGAAGTCTTATTTGGAACAGTTTATTCCAAACTTTGCTTGCTGTTCCCCCACAGAATGGAAAGAAAAGGCTGATGAGAAAATGTTAGAGCTTTTGCTAGTGTTTCTAGCACAAAACATCATCACCTCTCCATCACATTGGTCCATTTAGGCAAGGAAGTGGTAGGCATACAGCAGTGTGTGCCTTGAGTGGCTCAGGAGGCCCCAGGATGTGCCTGACACAGAGCAGGACTCACCCCAAGGTCACTCCCAGTCTGCTCTCTCTGATATGCTCCTCAAGGTTATAGGAAGCAAATAGCAGTTGTTGCACTGAATCAATTTAAACATTGCACTGAGTCTCTGAGTATTCCTGCTGCAGGTCTGCAACAACAACAAGAACTGCCACTGCAACCCGGGATGGGCCCCCCCATTTTGCAACAAGCGTGGGGGGGGAGGAAGCTTGGACAGTGGCCCTCCATCACCAGAAGGTGAGTGGGACTAACACTGTGGTGGCAATTCAGAAAGACTTGGGATAGACTGGGAACAGAGGATTTCCCATTTAATTTACTGTATGTTCTTGCCTTTCAGGCTCTTCAGCAGTAGTGATAGCTTTGGCCATCCTGGCTTCCATTCTTCTTCTCATTGGAATCATGCTTTTGTTCTATTATCTGAAGTGCTGGAACAAATTTGTCATTTCTTCTCTAAAGAAGGCTCCACAGATCAGGTAAATAGCCAGTGCTGTGCCTTGTCTGCTTTTACCCACCCACAAAGTAGAAATCACAGTGGTTATGAAGAGTATAACTGTTACTTTGATGTAGTCGGTATTTGCTTCTCATTCTTTGATTGAAATATAGAAAAATACAGTGATGAAAAAGAAGAAAACACATCCAGTAAATAACTTTTTTTGCTTTGTCTCCTTTTCAGCGACACCTCTGGAAATGGCCATGCAAACCCTGCGTTCAAATTGAGAACCCCCCAACAGCAGAGGAAGGTAGGGGCAATGTCACTTTTAGCTCCCCAGGATGGTTGCAGCTGACTTGCAGAGTGGGATGTGGTTCCCTCTCACACTTGAGGGGTGTTTTTTCTAAAGGATGAGGAAGTCAGACAGATGTGCACCACAGCTGAAAGTCACTGGAAGCTGAGCGTAGCATGTATTTCCAACCATTTCCCACAGAGAGGGAGAGAGGTGGGACCCAGCCAGCCCTGTGGCTGCATAACTGTCCTGATGGATCTTCTCCTGTCACATCCCCTCTTTCAAAACTTGCAGAAATTGCAAGCCGTGGAGTGATTTGCAAGCATTATTTACAGTGCTGATGCCTCTGTTACTCTATTTTCATGATTCCTCCTTCTGCTTCACAATTCAAAGTTGTCCCAGTACATGTAATCAGCACCTACTGGACATATATTATATAGCTGTTGCAGTCAATATTTCCTGCTATGTCTCAAAGGTCTTGTTCAGACCCTCAAAAGCACAGCAGAGAGTGAAGGGCTTGTTTGAAGCAGGCATAACCTAATTCCTGAAATTTGTGGGTCTTCTACACAGGTGATTGGCTTCCCTGAAATCCCATCAAAACCTCCTCCCCAACCAGCTCCTTGCCTCCAAATTAACATGCAGCAGCAGTCTGCCTTCACCAGCTACAGCTATGGTACAGGAAGTCCTGCAGGTCCCGTGCATCCAGCACTGGCAAAGGATGCACCCCAGCGGACACCCCCAAGCAGGCCAGCACCTCCAGCTCCCAGATCCCCCCCCTCTCAGGTATGAAGCTGTGTTGCTGTTCTGCAGGTGTGGTTTGGTGGGAGGCTTGTTCTGAGTGAAGCGTTTTTAACCAGATGGTGTTGGTGGGATGTAGTTCTCAGTGGTTCTTCTAGATTTGTCGTGGAGCCAGCAAGGACTGCACTGGATGCTTAGCATGCACAATAGCTTGTTGTTCATTTCTCTTTCTGACCAACACCTGGAGTAAGGTATTCTGGATCATAAAGCAGCATTTGCCTTACCAAGGTCAGGAAGCAAAGAGCTGTGCAGGTTTTTCATTAGGATAGTGTAGCATATTTCTGTTTACCATTTGCATGCATTTTATTGCCTGGAAAGAAGCCCTGAGGAGATGACCAGTGATAACTCTGGGGCTCAGTACCAAGTACAGGATCTCTATTCCTTCAGATAATCCTCAGGGTATACTGCATTTGGCCACTGCCTTGAGAGCCTTGCACGGATAGATTATGTTTCTTCATTTCAAATCAGCATAAACTGGCATTTAAACTATTCACAATTATTTACGTCTTTTTTGAGGGGGAGGGGGGAGGGAAGGGTCAGTATCAGCAACAAATAAATTTTGTTTCACACAAAAGACATAAAACAAATTTAGTTTTTTTATTATTATTATTAATAATAATAATAATTTTTATGGAGCAAAAATGGGAACATTAGTATGTTGTATAGGAAACAAAAGGCTTAACCCAGACTGATCCTGTCTTATGTGAGCATCCCGGCCACAAGGTTACATTGAGGTTTTTTAAGGCAATAGGGTATTGGTTTACTTTTCTTGCTGGAAGTTTTATTCTAAAATTAATAAAGATTCCACATTATTATGGAAATACTGAATATCACTCAGACTGACTTAAACCCATTTTACCAAAAAATTTCCTTCCTAGCTTTTTTTAGGTTAGGACCTGCAGAGAAGGGCCTCAGCTACAGGGAAAGCAGGAGGCTGACTCCCAGGCAGCCTCTCTAAAGGATATAGAAGAAAATGAAGCCAAAATTATTTTAGTGAATGAGATTTGTTTCTAGCTCCATTGTTTCTATGAGCAGCCAGCACTTTGAGAGGAAAGAAAACTAAAACAAAAGCAGGAAGCTGACTCTAATCAATAAGGAATAGATATCCTTCCCAGCTGCTTGTTGACAAGTTCCTCACCATCTTCATTGTGTTCCTTCTCCAAAGCATCCAGTCTCTTGATATCAGAACTACACGATGGGACACTTGTCCTAGGGTTTTGAAAAACAACCTTGTCATTTTGGGGTTGGAGAAGAGCCATGAGATTCAGAAGATAAAGAGGAACTCATTAATTTCACTGTTAGCTAGTGTCAGTGTCCTTCCTAGACATTTACAGTATCTACCAGACTTGCTCACCTACCATTCCTATAAGAGATCTTTGGATCTGGTGCTCTGCGGGGTTTTTGCCTGCCTCAACCATCCTGCAGTCCTTGGAGAGCAGTGGAACCCCAAGCATTGGCTGATACAGCCATTGAGCATCGTGTTTATACATTGTCTGAGGAGACGGCAAGGTTTTTGGGTGCCCTCCAAGTTGTGAGCACAGCTGTGTTTATTAAATCAACACCTGTAAGCCAGAAACTTAGCATAGAAACCAAGCAACAACAGGCAGACAGCTCTTATGTGGGTAACTTCTCCCCAGGGCATACTTTATGCTGAAATTCATTAGACAAATGGAAAATATAATGCTTAGAGTATCCTATTAGGGACAGCTGTGTGCACAAACAAAATAATAACAATGGAGGTGGGTGGAGGGCTGCATGTTTGTATATGGGCACACATGTGCATGCACATACAGTTTACAGTCACTGTATGACAGTGCCTTCCATGCAATCTGTTAGGTCCTTCCTGCTTTACATTGTACAGCCATTAGATTGTGCTGTTTCTGGGGTGAGGTCCAAAGCAGAGCCTCATGGTGGGCAGCTGCGTACACAGCTTGCACTCTCTGACTTCCCAATAATTAAAAACAAGTCAGAATTACTTGCAGCCACATTCAGAAGCCCAGGCCACGTGAAATGAATGTAAATGTTATCCCTGCTTTCAGGTTGGATATCTCTCCAGTCTGACAACTCAAAACTGTCTTTTTCTTGTGTAGGACATTTTGAGGCCCCGGCCGCCCCAAAGAGCTTTGCCAGCCAACCCAGTCCCAAGCAGGTCCAGAGCACGGCCTGGGGACAGCCCTGCCATCCCACTGCCTCCTGCTCGGCCCAGGATCCCAGGACAACTCCAGCCTGTGACAGAGGTGGGCACGGATGGGGAGCAACAGAGCTATTTGGGGAGTAATCTTGTGCAGCTGTGGTGGATGGCAATGGAAGGGCTGTTGGGTTGGTGGGCTTTGCTGCAGAGGCCTCTGTTTTCACCTGTTCCCTATTAAGCATTTACTGTGTCAAACAATACACCTGGTCCTAATGCTGCAGCAAAACTGACTAACCCTCAGTGGAGTCAGGCTGTTCAGTGCAGCTGCTGTAAACAGCCATGGCATGTTCTGGAATAACTGATTTACTTCTCCACGTCCCTGTGCACTTCCTCAGATTAAGCTTTTGTGTGAGTGGGGCAGAGAGAGTGACACAGAAAGGTGAGTGAAGAGCAGCAACCCAGGAAGGTCCAGACAAGGCTTGAGGACCCCAGAGAGGATCAGAAACCTTCTCTAGCCTCTCTGATCCATTTTCTCTGTGGAACATTTCCCAAAATAAGGACAACAAACAAGAGACTTCGAGCAGCTGAGTTGAGCTCCCTGCAAACTGAACTCCCAAGCAAAAAGTACCTTCACTCCACCCATCACAGGTGCTACCTGCAGCATACTTGAAGCTAGATGTCAAAGTGCAAATCCTGCATGAACATCATCATGCTATGGGCAGACAGTAGCAATTTCCTCTGTGACCCTTCAGGGTGAAGTGAGTGTGAGTGAGAACAGCCTTCGCCTGGCCTGCTGTAGCATTAGAAAAGGTACTAAGTGGGATTTTCTCTTTCATCTGTGCTCACTCCTCTCTCTCTTACCTGTTTTCCATCTCCTTCAGAACACCGGTGCTAGGACAGCTGGAGCAGCAAACATGCTGAGAAGAGGACAGCCAGGCTCCAGTGCACACCCATGAACTGGTCTATTCCCTGATGGCTCTGATCTTCACGAGGGACTGGATGGCCTTCATCATCTATAAAAATTTTCGTTGGCCACAGGTTTTTTTCCACTTAGCCTTATCTGTTAACTATGTGACTCAAGAGGCTGCAGGCAGACTTGGTAGGAGTGCACCCAAGAAGCGAGCCGGTACATGCCAAGCTGAAACCTTCTCTCTCTGCTAATAGCCTTTTCTTTATAGGGACAATTTGTTTATGTGGTATTTATATGTTATTGTGCAATATTCAATGCAGGGATGGGGCAGTGTGGGCTTCACATAATTTTTTTAGCAGTTATTTAAGTATTTCCAGGGAGTGCAGGTGATGGCCTTGATAGCCTTTCATCGATGAACTAGCCCTATTGGCTTCCTCAGCCCATCCAGGCAGCTGCAGGAGCAATCAGTGGTGCTATAAAGAAACAGCTGTCTCTTGGGAGACCAGGAGGCAGCTGCTGATAATTTTCTTCAGTTCTTTCACAGTTTACAGTGGCCAGCAAGCTGGGCCACAACAGAGAGCAAACCATGGAAATATTCCTGGTTAAAGTCACTCTGGATTTTGGTTAACTTTCATAGAAAATATCAATTATTTTCTCCATAAGACTTTCTTCAGCAAGCATTCTGCAACCTTTCAGTCCTCCAGCACTCCTTCCTTGGTACTGTAGGACCAACACGGTCCGTGTGTTCTCACCTGTGTCACTGGGACACAGCCAAGGTACGACAGGGACGCACTCCCCCAAGTCACAGAGCTATAATGGCCAGCAGCAGCCAGTGCTGAAACCTCCTCCCCACCACATGGTACCACAGAAAATCAATAGACACTTTTCTGTGCATCCCTTCAGGCTTTTGGTCTGTGCTGAGCAGTAATTCAGCACAAGCCAACTACTCTTCATACCAATAAGAAACCTGCTCTAATGTTGACCAGGTGATAATGCAGCAGAAATAGTAATGACACACGGTGCTTTTGTAGGACAGCTTTGCTTTCTCCAGGTTTTTTTCTTAAGGACTTGGATGGAGAGAGCTGTGTGCACTTTAAGCAGCTGATTGATAGCTCTGATCCTCAGAACCTTCCCTTGGGAGCTTGATTTTTTTTTTTTTTCTTTTTTCTCCTGGTGGTTTGAGTGTTTTTACATTTTTTTCTTTTTCCTAGGGATTTTAAAATAAGACCTTTTTTTAAATGTCATTTTTTTAAAATTATTATTTCTTTTTATTATTTCCTCCTGGGAGAACACAGGGAATTCTGAAGCTGTGGTCACAATTACACTGTGTTGTGTCTGATATTTCATGGACAGCCCCTCAAACAGTGTAATTGGTGCTGCACATGTGAAAAATTGTATTGTTGGCTTCAAGAAAAAAATTTTTGTTCTGCTGGTTGTGTTTCCCTAATTACTACTATTTAGGAAAAACAAAAACAACATCTAAAGCCTGAGCACTCATTCAGCTACACACAGAAGTATAGCTATAGGATGACTGAAATCACACCAGTTTTTGCAACTTTACTACCTCTTTCTTCACAAGGAAGAAGTATATGGGGTCTGTCTTGAATTACTGGTTAATTATTCATTATCTTGATCATTTTAGACCTTTTCTTATCTCCTGTATGCCTGGAAAAAAAAAAAAACAACAAAAAAACATAAATTTCTCCTCTCTGAAATAAGGGATGGTGAGCAAAAGACTTTGCCTTTCTAACGGTGATGTATTTATATTCTTTTTCTATAGATGGGGCATTTTGCATATAAACAATCCTCCAAATTTGTTATTTTACTGCTCATAGTCAGGGGCCCAGACATCTAATTTGCAGTAGCCTGGGTACAAATGGTGCTCACAGTGGTACAGGTTCAAACACAGGAACTCTTATGTCTGTGTAAGAAGCCTGTGACCTTTATTAAATGACCATCAAAAAGAATGGTTTCAGTGCATTTCATGTGAGCATGGGTTCAAGTTCTTAAAAAAAATGTCCCCAGACACACAAAGCTAATAGAAATCCTAATGGAATCCTTTGTTACTGGAATATCATAAACATGCATTCTGGAGGTTTTAAGTCTTTCTAAATTTTCACGTGTGCGCCAGATGAGTGCATGATAATGGCAACTGCAGGAGGAGTAAAAGCTGCTAAAATATGGTATTTTTTTAAAGGCAATGTTACTTGGAAGAATGCATACAAAAACACATCTCACTTTCTTCTATGTCCACATACTAAAGGTTTACAGCAATGTTCTCTGTGCATCTATGCAAATACTTGAAGAATGCCATTCATTGTGCCTTTTGCCCAGTTTTTAATAAACTGATCAGGTTGTCTTTAACAAGCATTCTGTTGCCGTGATATTTCACTACACCAGTTCAGTCTTTCTGAATGTGCTTTTTGTGCAGAGGGGGCAGGATTTCTGCAGGAATTGTCTTTAAATGTAGTCCCAGGCACTGGAAAGGATGAGACCTGTTTATGAAACGTGTAAAGCATTACACTAATTAGGATGCCAAAATAAAAGTAGCTAGTGAATTACTAAGATTATTTCCTGCAAAACCAAATGAGGGCGCTGGTTTCCTTCCGCAAAATCAGCGAAGTCATTAAAATCTTTCAGATCCACCTTCAAGGGTTTTTAGAAAAAGCCTTTATTTCCCTTTCCACATTCAAAAAAACAAAAACAAAACAAAACAAAACAAAAAAACAACACCCTGAAATGTTATTAAAATAAGAGACTGCATCATCTTCCCTGCCCTAACCTCAAGTCACGTTTATTCAATGATATCCCGACAAATAAAACTGGGTCTGCACAGGTACATGCTATGGTTCATGGTAAGTAACTGTGGACCAAGTAAGCTTGGCACAGTTGAGTCAGGCTTTGCTGTGCCCAAATGGGCTCCTGTCCTTCCATCCGCACCCATGATCCAAATACAAGGAAATTCTGAAGGTGAGCTGCAAGGTCACAACACCTGCTAAGAAAAACATCTTTAAAACATTAACCTGCTTGATCTTTCAGGCTGATAGTATTCTTCATCAATCACCAAGAAGTGTTACAGAAATTGTTAGCTCTTCTGATGGGGGTTCACCCTGCTGAAGCTTTCCAGCCTGAGCAGGGACTGCCCCTTGCTTGCTTGGCTGAGGTCTGGATCAGGCACAGTGGCTTCACTAACAGCAGCACTGCAGTTTCTAATGGGAAAAAAAAAAAGTTGCGGAAAACTAATTAACACTGTGCTGCCGGGAAGCTTCTGTACCTCACAAACAAAAGTGTAAAATGATTTATCTGCCACAGTCCCAAATAAACACTATATGGCTTGGGTCCTGACACTTATTCCAAAAATTCACCATATTTTACCAATATTCTTCATCCAAAGTTGCAGAATAATTAAATGTAGATAAGCAGAATGTGGATAGCAGGAGTACACCATTCAGTCCTTGTTTTTTGCCTTCGTTTGAGATATTGCTCTATATTTTAGAGTTCATGCAAGTGCCTAGAAAGGAAAAACAAAAACAGTAATCAATGAATCAGTCAAGGCCTATAAATAAATACATTCATTATATCTCTATCCAGGGGTAGGAGTACAGAGTAAACACTAGCCCTGCCAACAATAAGAGATGGCAAGGAGCCATCAAAGAGGGGCTTTGTCCCTGTAATACCTCATTTCACGAGGATTTTCAGAGACACTATACATTAAAGCCCAGTGACAATTTGACATGCTCCTTGCTGCCACCCCACGCCAAAGATCCAGTACGAGCCCAGTGAAAGTCTTGGCTTAACTCTGCCAAGCTTTGGATAAGACACTGTTGATTTTAATTTTTGTGTCTTTCTTTAAACTGCTCAACAGCATGTGGAATTCTGGCAACAAGCTACTCAGATTGGTTTTATGCCCCACCTCCAAACTCTCAAATGTAACATGCTAAGTATAGATAATGAATACTTTGGGTTTATCCTCCGGAGCAATGCTGGAGTTGTCCACTTCTATCAGGATGTTCTTGTCATCTCGGGTGACTGGTGCCTCCTGTTCGTTCTGGAGGACCTGTGGCAGATTTCCTAAATTGACATCCATATCTTTGAAGGCATGGAGTAAAAACACTCCCAAAATGATGGTTAGGAAGCCGCAAACTGTCCCAATAATGTCCACTACAGTCATGGCCACCCATTCTTTAAAGAGAATGATGGAAGTTGTGATGACGATGGTGGTGAACAGAACGTAGTAGATGGGAAACACCAAAGAGGTGTTAAAAATGTCTAGAGACTTATTGAGGTAGTTAATTTGTGTAGTGATGGATGCTACCAGCGCGATGACCAGGATCCACGTCAGTGGGTGCTGCAGCACAGGCTGGCCAGCAAAGAAGCCCTTGATGGCAATACCCAGGCCCTTGACCGAGGACACGGAGAAGGCCCCGATAACAGAGCAGATGGTGAGGTAGATGAGGATGTTGCTCCGGCCATAGCGAGGTGCGAGGTACAAGATGAGGAGGAAGCAGACAGCCAGAAGGACTGCAGCATAAGCAAGAAAACCTGGAAGGGGAAAGAAACAAAGAAACAACGACTCAAACACCAGCTGGCATGGGGGCCAGAGCAGTACTACTGCCCAACCCAAAGGGAGAAAACACGACCTCCTGCGTACCTGGCTCTTTCAGCTTAAACATCATTTCATCCAAAGTGGTGACCTCCTCTTCTTCTGGTGCATGTATCACCATCACGGTGCTGCCCACCAGGCTCAGCATGCAGCCCAGCTTTCCCAGCAGGTTGAGCCGCTCTCCCAGCAAATACGAAGACAAGATGGCACTGCATGGGACAGAAAAGCAACGGCTGCTTTTACTTTGAAGACCTTTAAAGAGGAAGCAGTGTCTAAAATGATGCAGAACACATGATACAAGGACACCAATTTGGAATACATTTGCAGGATTCCTGCATGTTATTACACATTGATGTTGCATCTGCTGACAGCTGAACTTGCAGAGTTGCAGCTCTGAAGACCGCAGCTCATGTATCAGCAAGGTGAAAAAGTGCCAAATGTGTCAGCACATCCTGGGAGACATTTCCAAGGTTTTCTAATTCACTCATGAGCTGTTGGGCATTATGAAACCTTTAGTGCCCAAAGAATTGAATTCAAGGGCCATTGCAACAGGGAGGAACTAAAAAACAACCAAACACAAAACTGCTACATTAATTTTAACTTAATCATCAGAAATATTAAGCCCCAGAGAAATTTGAATATAATAGGGCTGTAAAAACATCTGGAAAAAAGAAGAGTTGTTTTCCATGACATTGAAGCAATCCAAGACAGGACAGCAATCTCCATTTGCTTATGCATTTCCCGTTAACAGAACTTCCATAGAACCTCCAGTGCCCAAAGCCTTTTTAGCAACAGTATGAAAACACTGCCTCAGAACACCTTAAAAGCTCAGTAAACACAAGGCAAAAATGGAGACAAAGTTAAATCAAATGTAGTATTTCTGATATTTTTAGATTTTTTTAGTGCTGTTTATTATTGAAAAAAATATCCTTTTACTGGCTGAAGAGTGAAGGCAATGGAAGAAGTCACACTGCTAATTGCAGTAATTTAACATGAATCGTATGCAGCTGCTATTCGCAGCCACATGCAGCACTTCAAGGGCACAGCACTTAATTCAGTGTTTACTGGGTGATCACCCAGCCAGTAAAAGACAGCAACAGTTGAGGTATTTTCAGAAGACATCCTTTCCTCACATTTACATTACTCTAAATATTCCTGTCCTATAGACAAACAGGTGAACAGCTCAGCCCAGCTGCAAACCCCAGGCACGTACATCACCTTATGAGCACGCTGAGGGCCCCCAGAGGTGTGACAATGGTCGCAGGAGCAAAGGCATAGGCCGCAAAGTTGGCAGCTTCCCCTCCACCCACTGAATAAACACAGGAAAAACAAACACTGGTGAATTACAATATACTTCTTGTGCTTTCTCTTGCAAGCTTGCAAACTACAGTTGGGTTTTACTAAAGGGGCTTCATGCTGCTTCTAAATAGAGCCAGATGGGGGGAAAAGTCCCCGTAATGCAAACTTATGTAGGCAAAAGGGCTGAGAGTGCTGAACTAAGCCACAGCTGACTCCCAGCTGATTACTAAATCACCAGTGCAGGCACACAGCTGCAGTGCATCTGGGTCATTACTGGGTGGTTGGAGCCCAGGAGTGCTGGGAGGGCACGGGCTGCTCCTCAGCTATAAATTGTCTCTGGATAGGCTGCTGTGCTTCTCTGAGTAGTTTGCTATGGGCTATGCAGCAGGTGCTGAAGGAGCAGAGTAAGGTAGGTGTATTCCTAGCTGCTACTGCTGTTGGGAGAGCTAAAGAGCTAAGAAAGACAGCTCTGAAAACTTTTCTTGTGGAATCTGCTGCTCTCTGTGCAACTCCAGTTTGGGAAGGTGTTATATTGGTTTTGCATATGGAGAAGGTTTTGAGGCTTGCTCTAAAGGAAAAAAAAGCTTTCCTTTAAGAAAGGAGCTACTACCAACTGCTTGTTATCACCCTTGCTATAGCAGTAACCTTTCCCCATCTCCTGAGGTACACACAGGAGGCTGTTTGCCCTGTGCCTGGTACAGCTGGCTGCCCTATTCAGTTTTGTCTTTGTGTGCTTTTTGATTAAGCAAAATGGAGCTGCTGAGGACTACTAGCCCTGCAGGAAGGCTGTGGCAGGATGGTGGGGGAGGTGTACTGCTCACTGCCTCCTCAGGCCTTGAGAGGAGCAGGGAACTAAACAAGACTTTGAGCTACTGATGCTGGACTTGTTCATACCTAGCTCAAGTGGACAGACCCTGGAAACACTGCAAATTCAGGGAGACAGCTTCTACTTACTGGTTAACAAGCCAGCCCACCACAGCCAGTCCTTCAAGTAGCCATGGCCTCCGTCTCCTGGGAAAGCAAAGCAAGCAGGAGTTAAGGAGTGAGAGGAGACATGGCCCTCTGGAGAGAAATAAGCCACAGTGAGAAGAGTGTGGCAAAGGAAATGGCTTGGAAGGACAGAAAGTGCAAACAAAAGTTGTGTTGGGTCAAGGCATAAGCAGAAAATGATAGCTATTGGCAGACAATGTAGATGCAACAAAAGTAGCTTGCTTAATCTTCGTGACAATGGCATGCACTACCACAAAGCAGCAGATTATTGGGATGGACTGTAGTGGTGCTCCTCACTAGCTCATCTTGGTGATTGTGCCTCTGAAGCCACTGATGGAAGCCTTTGCTGAGGTTCTGGGGGCTGGATGTGCTTTGGCTTGGATGTCCCTCCCCAGGTGACCCTGGGGCTGAGGGTGGTGGAGGCTGTGCCCTGCTGGACGCTTCATACAGACAGAGACTGTTTCCATGGAGCTGCTGTGCTGGACCTTGCATCTCTACTGGATCTCTATGAAGAACCACGTGTCAGCACTAAGGTAAGGGAATAATTTTTTTTTTATGACTGTGGAGGAGGGGAACTGGTTGTGTGAGCCTGTGGTATATTAGTTGGTGTTGCTGTATTGTGTACTGGTAAGGTCTCTAGGTGTCCTGGAGTTATCCATATGTTATCTGCTGTTTTGCATGTTGCTTTGTGCCTTAGGGTCTCAGTCTGAACTGTCATGAATCCTAATGTTGCCTTTATATTATGTTGTCATTTAGTGTCTGTTTTTGATAAATGGAAATAAGTGGAATCTGATAAATGATTCCTGGAATTGAAGCTCAACAAAGGAAAGTGTGAACAAAAATGAGGAAGCATGGGTGCATTGAGCCAGGAATTAAACAAGCTCTGGTCTTTAACCACAGGCTGTTCTATGACAGGAACTTGGGCATGGTGACTTTGTGAGGGTACTGGGTTGGAGAGACTGATAGCAGGAGCTGATGGTAAGGGTCTGTGCACTGCTAGAGCTGTGTTGGAGAAAGTTGATGTGCATGCAAAGGAGGGCTGAAATACTGTGAGTAAGAGAAGGGGGGGGAGGCAGGAGAAGGAGCAATGAAGGTGTGCACAAGAAGAGTTCAGAAGGTACAGAATTCTTTTTTCTGCTATAATTCAACTTCTGGGTCCTTAACAAGGGATAAAGTTTAAATGTTATGTCCTGGTGTTCCTTAAAAATTGTGAAATTGCTGGTTTGTTTGCCTGTGGCTTTTTTCTTGAAGAACTTTTCTTGTTGGCTGTGATTTTTTTTCTTGTTATCAATTCCTGGCAAAATGTCCTCAAGTAGGAAGGAGTTTACTCTTGTTTAACTAGATTGGCTCTGAAATGTAAGATGATGTTGGGAGTTCCACAACAAAACAACACTATTTCATGGTATAAATCCAATGTTGAAAATCAAACCTATGTGAGTTCACCATTGCAAAGGGGCAGCTTAATGTATGGGGTAGGGGTAGGAGGCAGATATCATTGGCTTTGCTTACCTGCTGCTTAAGTCACCTTGTCTTTTCATGCCTTTGTGTCCCTGCATGGCGATGGGGATATTGAATTCCTTTCTAAAATGACTTAAGAGCACTTCCTAGACCAGAAGTAGGAAGTAGTATTTCAATTATCATCATTTTCTAAGTAGTTATGTAAGTAGGTCACCCTCAAGGTAGGACTTAGGCTGCTGCTGGAGCAAATGTTTGCAGTGTTGATGGTCTGTGCTCAATTGCACAGGGCAACTCAGCTCAGGCACGTTCCTCCACCATCCCTGTCTGTAAACACACACCTCACCCTGAACCTCAGCCCTGGAAGAAAGTTATCAGCCAACATGTTGAGCAACATGCTTTGGATGTATCACTTCTGAAAACTGCAACAGGACTCACAAAAATCACAGGGGTGCAGATGTGCATAAATAGCTTTTGCTAATGCAGTTCAAGCATACGGGGATGCGTCCTTGTTTCAGGGATTTGATGGCGAAGATGCCTGATGTATCAATGAGAGTGAGGGGGGGCATGAAGTTGTACTATCTTGCTCCAGGCTGTGGCATGGGGATGACTTTCACCTTTGTGCAATGGGGCCTGTTTCACAAAGGTCTTGTTTTCCCTGCTGATAAAAGGCTGGCACGTGTACATCAAGGTGTTGCCCTGCACAAAACCTCACCTGCCCTGGTGCCTCCCTTCTCCACCAGCCGGAGCAGCCCCTTCTTCTTGAGGATGATGCTGCTGCCGATGAGGAAACTGGAGAAGACAGCCAAGCCCAGACCAATGTAGAATCCATAGTTACTTTCCAGCCGTGTTACCCAGGAGGTATCCCCAGTCCCGTTGTCATGGCTGGGGTCAACCAGATCAGCACCTCTCACCACCTGACACACAACTTGATGGGAAAGGCATGAAATGGAGAGCAGAGACCCTGTGAGAACATGGAGATACAGCAATTACTGATGTGGCTATCAAGAGTGCCATTCAATGCTGCCATCAGTCTCTCATACTCAGAACACCTCTGCACTTGCATGGAAGCAGGAGGATATTTGGTGACTGTTTCTGGGATGCAGCTCAAGCAGCTTGTTGACACGCTGTGGCTGAGGAGCCCTTTGCTGTGAACTGGAAGACCACAAGGACCACTGTAATTAATCTGAATTTCCAAATATCTATGCTAGAGACTCTCCACCAAACTCCAGTATTATGAGGTTGAACTATATCTTGCCAGTGGCCAGTATTGATCCAAAGGCTTTGGTGCTTTGCAGCTACCTAATCCTGACACCTTCCTGTTGCCTGTAGCTCACTGCTTTGAGTTTAATGTGGAGCAGTGCCAGTATTCTGTAACTGTGAATCTGTCCCAGCTCTGTGTACTGAGCAGGGCCACGTGATTGCTTGTAAGAGGACAACAGGTTTGTCCCAGATTAAAGGTCCCTCTCTGTATTGGTTTTATTGGTTTTATTCCCCCTATTTATTTTTTATCCCCCCTATTTAGTTGTGTGCTCATGAATCACAGAATATCCCAACCTGGAAGGCACCCATAAGGACCATCATGTCCAACTCCTGGCTCTGCAGAGGACCACCCAAGAATCAGACTGCATGTCTGAGAGTTAAGCATTAAGTCCTGCTGGTGTGGAAGGGCTGAACACAGGCATGGCTCTCTGCTGCCCACACAAAAAGCACCGAACCCTGGAGTATCCTGCTTGGGGTGTGTGTGGGTGGGAAAACTACTGAGCTACCCCACCCAGCAGATCTTCCTATTGCAATCAGAGCTGGGAGTGTAGCATGGACAGTGTGACTGTGCTCTGCTGGAATAAAGAACCCAGCAGGAGTGTCATATACAAATCAGTCTCTAGTAAATGACAAACTTTCTGCCTCAAATCATGTTGGAAATATGGATGGAACAATTATCCCTCTGCAGGCTGATGATCTGTGGCTCACGGCTCTCCAAGAGTTGGGTCCCAGCTTATTCTTCCCCCAAGGAACTGCCTTAAATCTTCTGCAGCCTCCATCCATCCTCTGCACATACAGCTGAGGGTTTGGATCCACATTAGATCCATCTTTTTTTTTCTCATCAAAAAAAAAGAAAGTTTTTTCTAAAGATTCCCTAAGAGATATTTTTTCTCGAATGGAAAAATAACTTTCATTGTGGAACTGTTTTCCAGGGTACTGGGGGATGTTTTCATAGAGTCACAGAATTGTTTGAGTGAGAAGGGACCTTTAAGGCCCTCTGGTCTCATTCCACTGCACTGAACAGGGACACCCACAGCTTCACCAGGTACTCAGTGCCCCTCCAGCCTGACCTTGGCTGTCTGCAGGGATGGGGTACCTGCCGCCTCCTTGGGCAACCTGTGCCACTGCCTCATCACCCTTATCATAAAACTTATTTCTTTTATGCAATCTCTATCTTCTCTCCTGCATTTTGAAGCCATTTCCATTTGTCTGCAGACCCTGCTCAAGAGTCTGTCCCCCTTTTTACAGCCCCTTACACTGAAAGGTTGAGCTCCTTTACCTAGACGAGGTGGATGCATCCAGCTCTCCAGGGAGCGAGCAGAAGGCAGTGGGGTGAGGCAGTTACCTACTGGCTAAAAACCACCTGTGAAACCAACCAGTGACAGCAGCCCCGGCTTTGGGACGCCCCCTGCCTCCCACCGATTGGAGCCCCGCTCCCCCCCCAGCCCGGGCTGCACCCACCGTTGCTGCAGCTGCCGTTGGTCTCCAGCGGTTCCATCATCATCCCCTCAGTCCTCCGTGGGGCTCTCAGTGTCCCGGTGCTGACTGTAGGCACACCTGCCCGGGCGGCTCCTCCTCCGTCGCTGCACTGCACACCTCGCGCTGCCCTGGGGGTTGGCGCTGTTCCTGGTGGTGTAGCAAGGAAGGGATTCAGAAGGCGTCCCCTCAAAAGTGAGCTTTGGTGTTTGTTGTTCCGTGTTTAGCGTTACGGCCGTGTGCAGATGCAAAGGGCAAATCGTGGGGCTGAAGAATGCATCATAGCACGAGGAAGGTCGATGTATCTCAATGGAGATTTCGAGTGGGAGCAGGGATTCCCTCATCGTGTACTTACTGCACAGAGGCACGTTCCCTAGTCGCTTTTCTGGTCTTTGAATCAGAGAGAGAGAGGCTGGGCTCCAGCACAAGCACAAAGCAAATATCAGTAGAGGACGGGTGCGCATGGGACGTGTGCTGTGCTACAGAGAGCAGAGGTGCAGGGCACGGTTTCACCTGCAGCTGCAGTTTAAGACTTTCCTGCTTCCAGCCACTAAATAACTAAAATGTAAGATCTGACAGGCTTAATGCTTGAAAATTTGCTTTTTGTTTTTTTTGTTTTTTTTTTTTCTCTCACCATGAAATACGCTGCCTGTACATTGCTACAAAAGTTGCCCTTAGACCATCAAGCTGTGACATTGCCAGCATAGTGTGCATCTTTCACTCAGTGCCTGATTGTATCTCTATACAACTCTGCTCTCCAGCAAATGTCATGTTTGAGTGTTTTGTGAGTCATCCTGACTTTAATTGGGCCAGTTCATCAGCCACATTCAGTGTCTGGGAAAGGCTGTGCTGGCCAGATCCCATGTCCTGCCCTCCATCACAGGAACATCTGATAGCTGTCCAAATGGTGTAGCAATGGTTTCTGGTGTAGGAAATAAAAGGTTTGGTGATTTATCAGTGATAACTATGCTGCCAAAGCACAGGTGATGACATGGTGGAAAGCAAAAGACACTTTGGATCACAGCTTTACCTTCCCTTGGTGGCCTGACTTCTTAAATGAAGAGTTGACTGCATTTGGCATCTTCACTCCCAAATGTATTTGACCCCGTGGGCCAATTTTGCCAGGTTTGGGAAGGGGTGAGATCTCTAAGAGAAGCTCTTCTGAGTTCTGGGTAGCGAGGAGATGTGGAGGGGGATGAAGTCCCAGAAGGAGAGAATGCAGCAGTGCAAGTTCATTGTTAGACATCAGGAGGGAACGTGTGGAGTCTTCCCCACCATGAGAAAAGCTTCACTTAGATGTTGCAATCTGCTGTGGTACACGTGTGTCACGTCTTTCTGGTACAGGGGCTGTGGAGATGTTGTATATAAAATCACGAAGTCACAGGAGTTGCATTTGATGGATTTAGCAAGGCTGCATATGGCAATACGGGAATTAGAAGCTGGGAAGGCCTGGCAAAGAATTGCCTGCAACACTTAGTCAAGGGCAAGTTCAGACTGATAACAATAAAGCAGGGATGCAACCAGTGTCTCTGTTATTGGTTCATATCCTTGTTTTAATGGTAAGGCTGTAATTAGGGGAATTCAGCTCCAAGCTGTGAGCTCCGTGGTTGATACTCACATCAAGTGCTTCCTTAAAAATAAGGCCCAGCTCATCAGAAATCAGGGAGTCTGCCATAGTGGCTCATCTTGTAGCAATGTGGTTCCTCCTGAAATACTGGTTCCCCAAGCTAAAAAACTTGACTGGAGTCCAGAGGATAAAGCAAGACAGCTTTGCATGGAAATGATATCTTTAGCAACATCAAAAGGCTTTTCTTTGTACTCCCCTTCTCTTCTTCTTTATTGGACTGGAAAAAAATGGTGTAAAAATATTTGTTACCCATCCTGTGTACTGCAGTAATGGTGGAAGCATCCTGCTAGCAGCTGATGTCTGCCCTTGGGTGTCTGCTAGGCATGGTTCTTATGAGAACTTTGAGAACAGGGCTGCCGTATTCAGCCATGGCTCAGTTTAGTTTGAGATCTGATAAATCCTCTTTCTGACAGTGACCTGGTGTAGGGGCAATAGGAAATGCCTGGTGTCCAGGTGATTGCAGCACAGCAACATAAAAGCTTGTAGGACTGGATGTGGTTGAGCAGACAGCTTTTAGCTCAAGTTATCTCTCGAGGTAACCTTGCGTGCAGGGGCTGTCATTTCATGCTGCAGGAGTTCAGATGACACCAGCTTGGAGTTCCCAGTCTGTCATACCCACAATGGGTTTCCACCCTTGTGCTGCCTTCCCCGTGCCAGAGTGAGTACATCTGTGGTTCTGCTATAGAGCAGCTGAGCTGTGCAGGTTCATAAGGCCATAATAAGCATGCCCTGCTTCACTTGCGGGGGTTATTTTCTCTGTCCAGATCAGTATAATGATCTGAGTCCCTGAGCCCCCACAAACTACAGATGCTGGCAGAAGAGGAGAGGTGGGTTGGTGATGGGTAGGGTGGATGTTCTGTGGGTAACAGAGGCCCTAAAGCTTCAGATCAGCAGCACGTGCTGTGAGGTGAAGTGACATGCAGGCAGCAGAGTGTTTATTTATAGAGCTCTTAACTGATAGGTGTTTGCATCAGAGCTCTACATGAAGCAAAACTAGATTCAAAAGGTGCTGCGGGCTTGCAGGAATTACAGCAAGGGTCTCTGCTACAGCTGAAATCGTGAAGCAATCATTCATGAGCTGTTATTCTCAATGACAGAGTGCCATTAATCTGAGGACATAAAAATACTAAGATACATGAGAAAGAAGAAAGATGTGGGTCTGTGGTTTTGGTAATGATCCCCTAGGGTTGGTTATCCAACAGTTGGTCTCTCAGAGCTGGATGCTCGGTGCAAGGGGTGGCTCCAGGTGGAGCCATGCAGCCTAGGAGCCCCCAGCACCTCTTGGAGATTTTAATAGAAACCAAAGAATGGCTGCAAATGGAAATCTGGAAGAAAATAGCAAAGGCTGTCTCCTGGGATGAAAAGTCCCTGTGGAGCCAGTAGGGCTGTGGTAGTGAGATGAGCTCCTTTAGCTTTGTTTTGACTAGGGTCTGTCAAATGCTATTACAGATAGTTCTATAATTTTCCCCCCATTCCTTTCCACAAGTTTTCAAATGAAAGTTTGTGGCAGAAGTATGTTTTCCTCAAAAGCCAACTTTCTGATAGGAAAATTTGTTGGCCTGTTTTGCTGTTGGCCATGAAGTTTCAGTTTCCTTTGTAGTTTTTTTCCTTTTAGTTTTTTAGCCAAAATCTTGACATTTTTTTTAGCAACAAAATGCTGCTATCATCCCTCTTAGTGTTCTCTTTTTGCCAGGTGTGATCAGAGACTCACTGCAAATAACAGTTACTACAAATGACAGTGACACCATGAGATAAAGTTTGCCCATTTCATGAATGAGCCCAATTTTTATTTCTCTTCATCACAAAAGTCATCCCACGTTTGTTGCACACACTGTTGGTTGCTGTGTTACGGGACATATCACCACATACCAGATGCTTTACTCTTGCAGAAGCATTTCTAATGGATATGGAAGCTTCTGTTAGCTGAATTTTAGAACAACAGCAAAAAATAATACAAAACCAAAATATCATCTTCAGCTGCATAGCAAATATGGATCAAAAATTTAACACTGTATCAGACCACGAGCGTAAATATACCTCACCATAAATAAAACTCATTGTACAAAATAACTCAAGCAGCTTTTCATACAAATATGGTACATTTGACAAGAGTTTTTGAGAATATTTGCTTTTTTTTTACACCTTCAATTCTTCTTTTTTTGTTCTCAAACACAAACCTACTGGATTGGAGTAACACAGGAGAAAAAAGAGTAGCGTTGTTCAGTGCTATAAGTGCTGCTGGAGTTTAAAAGAAAAACCACAGAAGTGCTAAGTTTGAACAAGTTTGCTTCTCTTTTCTATTGGATCTCTGAGAGCCAAGTGTAGCGTCATCCAAGAAAGGCATTTGCACTGCCAATAGTCACATTTCACAATGTTAAAGCTGGAGGGAACATTACAATCATCTAGTCTGACTTTGCTCATTACACAGACCATCCTTTTCCCTCTCTCTAACTTCTGTATCAAGTCAGCAACTTGTCTTTGAAGCAGGCATTCCAAGTGATGGTTGGTAATCCCCAAGGAGTTACAACTACTTCAGAGTAATTGGGAAAATGTAGGTTTAAAAAAAGGTAAGCCCATAGTCAGTTGACTTAAATTATCCACATAGGGGTTCATGTTTCCCTAGAAAAAAATAATATGGGCTATGCAGATTGAATAAGAGCATATCTGCAAGGAAGACATCCAAAATTGGCAGAAAGTTTTCCACTGTGGAGGATATGCCCAACCCGTTGGCAATCTGTTGTTTAGCTCTACTGTCACAAATTTTCTCCCTATGTTCACTAATAATTATGACATTTAAAAAAAAAATGAGAAGAATTCTGTTTCACTAAGTTCTTTGAAGACGTAAGCCTGAACCTTTCTTGTGTAGAGTCAAGAGGGGGGATGGGGGGGATGGAATTAGAAAATAAGCTAAAGACTATTTGAATCAGGTAGCTTCTTAATAATAAAGTAGATTCTTAACATAAGGACGATAACATCAAATCTCAGAAGTGAGGACCATATGGTTATTCCTAGCTGATCTCATACTACTTGAGCAACAAGGCAAAAACATCTACAGTAAAAAACACTTTACATTTTGTTCATGCACTTTGGACATTTTGCTCAAAATGTTTCATCCCTCAGAATTAGGAGGAGTTTGTTTCTGACAGCAAATCTGAGGGCAAAAAAAAATAGATTTCCTCTACCTTTTCATTCAAGTACACCCAAATGTGTTTTGCAGGTTTGTGGGTTGTTTTTTTTTTTTTTTTTTTCCAGAGAATTAGGCCGAAGCTACAGCAAAAGAATGCAGTGATAGTCATGTTTAGGTAAAAAAATCTGTCTCACTGCAAACCTAAACAAGACACTTATATTCAACTTAGGATATCCTGTTCTGTCTGCTACTGTGTGTGACTGGGCTGTGTGGTATAGCTTATCCTTCTGTGTTCTTGCTGGTTTCTGCCAAGGCTCCAACATCCCATAACCTATCAGACATCATAGAACATTCAATTTGTGCTGTGCTCAGAGATGGCTCTGAGAGCCAGTCAGGGATCTGTGCCACTTCATCAGCAACACTTTCATACCAAAATAACAAGCACTTGCTATTTAGGTCAGGAAAATAGGATCTTGGTTGGATCCATATTCCTCGTATCTTGTTTTTCACAAAAAATAAAGTGCTCAATTCTCCTCTTCCTTTTAA
Source organism: Perdix hodgsoniae (assembly GCA_035772895.1). NCBI lineage: Eukaryota > Metazoa > Chordata > Aves > Galliformes > Phasianidae > Perdix > Perdix hodgsoniae. The sequence continues at coordinate 6,591,717 of JAPSGF010000035.1, read as the reverse complement.
AAATATATATCTGTAAACTCCCTCAATTCAGTAGTTTCAGCAGTGTAAAGTGTTGAAATACGATGGAAAACCAGAACTGGCATCCTTAGTGGAGAAAGTAAATGGAGAGCAGGAGTCCTTTGGTATTGTTGGGTCTTGGATACTCTTGTGCTGCTCTTCTTCACAGTGTGAGGGAAGCAACTTGCTTCCGGAGGCTGGATCCTTCCCTGGCACCCAAAGGCTTCAGCCCAGTCTCCTGAGATGCCATTTGACCTTCAGATTACTGTGCTGTGATGACTGTGTTTTCTCCCAGAGGTTCAAGCATTTGTCTCAGCGATTAAAGGAGACTCAAGGTGTAAAGATGTTCAGGACTTCTACGTGTGGATTATTTTTTGATTATGAGGGAGTGAGTGTGTGGGAGAACAAATGCATCCCACACAGCAAGATCTCCTTTAACGCTAATACAGTGCTTGCTGTTGGTTTTCTAAGACAGTGCATTCCAGCTGTGACATTTCTACTAATTAATGATGTATTTCCTTTCAGAGAATAAGGGCCCAGGCTCTGCCTTTTCAACATCTGTAGTAGCATGCAGGTTACAAGGCATGATGGAATGCACGAAAAGAACATATATTACCAAATCTGTCTATTTAAACAGTAATCATTTGCTGTGTCCTGGCTAAAGCTGAGAAATAAAAGTATTGCCAGTGATGACATTAGCATAATTTCCTCCTGGAGCATGTGGTTTGATCTTCTTTAGCTTCAGCACAAGGTTTTGTGTCTCTGTAGTGACAGCACCAAGAGGAAGCAGGGAAAACCACAAGTTTTGAATATCTCCTTGAAGTCCCTACTGAATTTGTTCCCAGTATCTAATACAGCCAGAGATATTAGATGAGCTGAGGTGGAACAGGAAACAGACTCCAGCGTTCCTTCAGAATGCTTCTGAGCCTGGAAAATGCTGTTTTTGTTATGCTTATCCTATGTTTTACCTTTTCTAAAGAATCACATCATTTTTGTGTGATGGGAAGTTTACTAAGCCTTGCTGATGGACACCATTCTCTTAAAATAAATAAATAAATAAAAAATGGTTGCTGTGACTAGGAGTTTATCTAAAACAAGGGAAAATAGCGTGCCAGAACATACAAAAATTACACATTCCAGCTCTCGTCCTTGGCTGAATATCGAAGATCACACATGGTCAAGGTAAATACAACTGCCTCCTGTCAGGAACAGTGTCTGTTTCCATTCAAGTTAGCGTGTGCACAAGCATTTTCACATTAATCCAATACAACCTCTTCCATGGTCTGTAAGAAATTTCATTTACTTCATGGAAGATGCATCTTCAAGGGAGAACCCTTTGAAATAAAATAAGTGGACATCCCAGTAGCAGTAGAAAAAAAAAACAACAAAATAGGCCTTTTTCAATTCCCCCAGCTCTCTGAAGTGCTGAGGAGATATTTGGCAGCTGCGTCATTGCTATTCTGAAACCCAAGTGCCAGATTCTAGGAAGGCCACTGACTTGGCAGAGAGCAGGATGCAGCCCACAAACAAGCCCTGCATGGCTCCTCTGCACTACTCCTTCCTCAGGCTGCTGCCATAGGTGAAATCCTGCCTTCATCCCCTCTTCCCCAAAGAGAAGTCGGGGTCTGTCTTCAGCCCTGGTGGCACGTGTCATGGGTGAGGTTGATTTTCCCCACTGCTTTTTTTGGGAGTGGGCTCCCGGTGCAGTAGCAACACGCAGCTCTTCCGACAGGATCCCTCACCTTTGGGGCTGCAATATGGCTTCAGATTTTTGTGTTCGGCTGGATGAATCACAGGGGAAACCAAATTTCATGGAAGAAAAGCACATTTTGCCCTCCCACCCCCACCCACTCCCAAGTCCAAAAGCTACAAGTAAAACTGGTCACAGGGATGGAACAGAAGAACATGCACTCAACAGGGCCAGATGGGAAGATAAGTCCTTGTAGTGAGCATACCCAGTCTTACTTTGTTGCCAGGTCTCACGCTATCGAGTTCATCCTCCCAGTCATCCTGGGCTCAGTCTCTTCTCCCTTCCCAAAGCACACAGGGTTAGTGTCACACTAGCAGGTGGTGGCCAGTGACTGGTGGATGGGAGGCTGGAAGCAGCGCACGTGCTCCACTGTGGAACTGTCTGTTTCCACCGACTTCATGTACTTGTTCAGGATGGCAAAAATCTCATTGTTCAGGATCTGATACTTCCTTATCCTGTCGGCCATCTTTTTCAAGGGCTGGAGTGATGGTGAGAAAGAAAAACAGTAGATGAAGAGAGTCTTATGTCATTTGACCAGCCAGAAAGTATCAGTGCATTTGTCCTGCTGCTGAGAAACCTCTGCTAATACAAAGCAGCTATTACACGTGCTACAGTTCCACTTAGCAGCTACCAGAGACTAGTGACTCACTTCATTATAGGGTTTGATGACTCAAGACAGAATTAACAAGGTCAGTGTGTGGTTCTATGTTAATCGATCTAAAGTCTGGACTCCCAGCTGCTTATTGATAAAGCCACAGAGATCAAAGAATGGTTGATGGAAATACCAGCTTCTCTGTTGCAGCTTCCTAACCCCAGGAAGAAAGGAAAAGCTTTGGGAGAAGAAAGATTTGATTGTCAAGCCAATTAAAATCCTGGCCTCTCTGCTGAGACTGCAGGTGGAAATCTCACAGCAAGCATATCCAGCTTGAATAAGGTCAATGCCTGGAAAGTTTATGAGTTTGAACAAGGCAAGTCAGAACACAGAGATCTGTGCTAGTTCAGGTCTTTTGGAGCCTTATCCTTCAACTTACCACGTTTTTAATGATTTCATCCTTCCCATCCTGCCTCTGCACCTTCAGCAGGTGGTAGCAGAAGTCAAACAGGTCAAAGCGTCGTTGTTGTCCAAGGAGAACAATGATAGAACAACCTGCCCAGTTCAGACCATCTCCAAAGCACTGCCTAGAATGGGGACAGGGTGATAAGATGAAGAGATAATAGGATGGAGTTAGATAAACACTGTCCTATCATGAGACCAGGAACTTTCCTTGGTGGGGGAAATTGGTCCTATTGATGGAAAGTGGGTATGTAGTTAGAGAAAAAAAATTGATCTTAGGACAGGACCAGGCTATGCATGGTGCACCACAGGGTATGATGGATGGGGACTTTGCCTCCAACTTGGACTGTAGGCTCATCTACTCATTTCTTTCTGCAGGGCACCTTGGACATTTCTCTGTATTCATCTTTCCCTTCTCCCCTTTTCCCAGTTGTTCAGATGGGAAGCTTTGGGGGCATCTCTTTAGGTCTACATCCAACAGAATCCTGTCCTTCAGGTACCCATGTTCTCTCTCTGTGCTGGCTGTGGCTATTGCTGCAGCTAAGGGCCCATGAGCTAATAGCAGAGCTGGATACTGGACACTCACTCTGCAGTGAACTCATTGGTGCCCACAGGGATGCAGTAGACAAACTGCATGGCACTCCAGAGCCGGTGGAACTCCACGCACTCGTCCACGTGCATGACTCCATTTGTTGGGGGTGGTCCACGCCAGATTGGGTCCTGCAGGTAGCTTCGAATTCGTGTCAGGATGACCTCGAACATGGACAAGCCGCAGCACAGCCGCTCCTTGGTCAGCAAGTCACCTTCTCGAGCAATGGCTATTTGCTGAAGAGGAGGAGAACCAAAGAAACAAGTGACAACGTAATACAGATGTACCCTCTGGGTGGACTTCACAATTCCTGGTCTCCCTGGCATATCCCATAAAAGGTCCAACCTTACCTCTGATGGATGCTCCCATGGCACTCCCCACCAGGGAATGTTTAACCCAAAAGACTTAACATCATGCTCAATTATATTTCACTAAACTAAGTATCTTTTGAAATAACTATACGCATCAGAAAATGAAAGCTGAAAGCAAAAGTTCTGACCAGAAATACTGATCCTTAATTCTGCTAGCATGCTATTCTGTTACACAAGCACTACTAAGCATTGCCAGGCTTAATTTCATGATTTGTGCAGATTATGAAAATGAAACAGGAGAGAAAACAGGCATTTTGCTTCCCAGGGCATTACCATCATCTCTTTAAAATGTAGATAGGCTACAAACTTCTTGATTTCCTATGTAGTGGTTAAAAAGCTCTGAAATAGATGAGAAGTCATTGGAACCTTAATACTGGAAAATCTGTGGTTTCTGAGAAAGACAAGTATACATTTTCCAGCTGAGAAACTTTCCACATGCAGAGAATTTCTGTGACATCCCCTCTCAAATTTACATGAACAAATCTGGAGGGAGTGGTTCCACTGGATGGAATTGATTTGGCTTTTATACCAGAGGAAGTTGAAGAGAGAACTGACTTAATTTCAGCTCCACTGCTGCTCCAGAGGAAAAAAACCAACAAGGGTACTTAAATAAGCACCGACCCCAGTGAGCTTCCTGCCTTCATCCTCTGAGCTGGTCTGGGCTGCATGTGGAGCCTGTCTGCCCCACTCCTTGCCATTTCCAGCAGTTTTACTGCCTTCTTGAAGTGCTGCCAAAAATAACAGGGGAGATGAGAGCCAAGTGCTGTCAGAGTCGTGCCACAGAGATAGGAGGCTCACCCCATTACCTGGGTGATGGCCGCATCCTGCTGTCCCCACAGGCAGAGCCTTTTACCATCTCACCACTTCAGCAGTGGCACTTACCAACTGTCTGCCTATCTTAGAGGGCTTCCTGGAACCCTAGGTCATTTTTAAGTTCTGCTCCATTTCCAGCTGTCCACCTAACGCCTATGAGAAAAAATGTCATCCTGACCAGAATTACAACGGAGGCTCAGAGCCTCTGCTACAAAGAACCTGCACATGTCCTGGCCAGACTTTAAGGACATGAATTTTGCTCAGTTTATTTGGGTATTCTTTATACTGCACTAAAAAAAAATAAAAATCTGAACGTGCATATACATCCCCTTTCCTGACTACTGGTTTATGTAGTCAGGAAGCTGACCTAAAGCCTTTTTAGTTTGGTAGCTACTGAAATGAAAGCATTACAACTCCTGCTTTCAACACAATTCCAAGGACATTCTGGGAACTTCAGAGCAATTAATGTTCAATTAATAGCAAATAACAAGGGAACACTGTACTGCTCCCCAGAGGCCAGACCGAGGCTGGTACCCCTAGATTTGTTAAATTCAGGAATGATGTCACCCAAGTTTCACAGCGCACACTTGCACATATTTGCTTAGCAAGTAAGGGTTTATTTTATCCAGTATGTTTTTTATAGCTAAAGGCAGTAGGTGCAACTTATGTCTCTTTATCTGCATCAAACTTTTATGGGTAAAAGATTAGTGTCTGCACACAGAAGTCTATGATGGCAAAATGGAAACACAGCAAGAGGAAAGCCCCTTAATGTGTAAATTAAGTGTTAGCATTACTGTTTGCTAAGAAATAGCAATAGAACTGGTGTTTTTGACAAAACTAGTTCCACAATCTTAGCATGAAGTATTAATCTAGAAAAGGATGCACCTGTTTTCTCAAAAAAACATGGTACCACTCACATGCACAGACAGAATTTGCTTTTAAAATTCATCCCCGTGAATCATGACAGAGTCGTGACAATAGTCGTGACAAAAAATATTACGTGGCAGATATTTAACATGGTGAAGGCAGCTGGACAACTATTAGCCCTGTGGCCAAAGCTGCCTAGCAGTCTGAGGTCCCATTGATTTCTATAACCAGGAGAGGATGGGTGATTGAGGATAGATTGCCAAGGGAAGACACTGTGCTGACTTGACTGTTCTCTCTGTCCTCAAAAGAAAAAAGCTCCCATTACTTTCAAAGGAAAAAAAAAAAAGTCCATTGACAAAGCATGTTTGAAAGTCCCTTGTTAAATATCTACTCAGCATTAAAAGGGAAACAATCTGCTGTGATTCCCTGGTTCTGTATCAATCACCTACCAAACAGCTGTTGGTGGATTTCCAGTGTATACAGTATGCACTCCCTGAGAGTTTTCCTGTCACTGCTCTAACTCAGTTATGCCATACCTCTTTCACAGTCTGTTAATGAGCAAACTCACAAGAACCACACCTGAACACCGCTGGGAAGTAATTCCCTCTAACTTCAGCAGCTGTGGCTCAGACCCTTTACAGCAAGTGGTTATGGGAACTGCATAAGGCCACCTTTTGGGAGAGGCATCCAGCAGCCAACTTTTGCACCAGTTCTGGACAACTGCTCTAAGATGCTTCTGTGTTCTGCAGGAAAAACCCAACATGGCCTGTGTCCAAAACTGCATTTCCAGGAGCAAGCTAGAAGCTATGGAGGTGCCTATTGAATGTCATTTTTTGTGTTCATTTATACCTGAGCTCAAAAAAGATCTGGTACTCAACTGTACCTGTGTGGTGAATGTGAGAACAGTGTACAGAAAAGTTAATTCAGGACATAAAATACCTTTTGTTTTCATCACTGTAACTATGGCAAGGATAAGCAACGAGTGGACTCTTATAGCAGATTTCAATGATGGTTTTGCATGAAAAGAAGGAGAGAGAGAAAGACCAACACAAAGACACAAAAACACAAAGGTGAATTCTTTTTCTCGAGTGTCTCCTTTGAAAGGAAGCCAATGGGAAGTGAGAGTAGTGTCTACAAAGTCAGACAAAGCTCTCAGTTTTCAATCCAATTTCTTTGTGTCATATGATTTCCAGTGAAGCAAAGTTCCAAATCCTCGATCCATCAGAAATACATGGAAAAAAGATGTGTAACTTGCTGCCTGCCGTGGATCTGTCACCTCATACAACTGAGTATTTGTTCCATTCCCTCAGCAGTAGATTACAGAAAAAAGGGCGTTGATTTCTTTAACACTTTCAGTGATTTTTATCCTATTAACTCCACTAAGTAAATAGTGGACATTTGGCTACTGATATCAATAGTTCTGCCCATTGCATTGATTAAATCTGAGATATTTTTAGCGGTACTCAATTTCTGCAGAAAATAGATATTTTTTTTTTTCAAGCTGAGACCCCACCTCAATATGACACTTAAATGGAGCTGTAATTTTAAGCATGTGCTGAAGCTCTAAGCATGTGCTAGGAGGGAAACCATTCTCAGATGTACTCCTTGACAGGGATGAGCTTAAAAATATACCACCAGGCAGTCCTAAAACAGGATCCCCAAAAGTGATGGCAATGAATTAAGCCAGGGACAGCCCTACAGTGTTTCCCCTGGAACCACCCCAACAATTCTCCATTTTTACTTTTTCTTTTTAAATGGAGAGGAAAGAGGTTTTCAAGGCTGTTTGTGTTCAGAGCTGGCTTATGCTACAGCTCCCTGCCAGCTCTCCAGACTGGAGGCAGCAACGCATTCTGGACCCACTCACAAATTTCCCTTTGATGTGTCCACTAGGGCAAGGATTCTGACTTTTTTTGTCTGATTGGCATTTTAGAAAAAAATAAATAAAAATAAAGGATCACTTTCCCAGGGCTGAACAGGGCAACTGGGACTGCTATGAATTTTCAACAGCCATCCCTTTCAATGAAATCCTTACCTGCGGAGTGCCCAGCCTCTCTATTAGGGGAACCAGGTGAAGTGGGGCATACTTGGCTTCGAGACGCTTCATGCGCACCTCCAAGCGTTCTCCTTCTGTCAAGCGAGCAGCAAACAGTGAAATGAGAGGAGGAAGTGGAGACCCGCAATTTCCGCTGAGTTTGCTCAGAGCTGCCCCCCAGCAACCATCCAATGAGCCTTTGGATCAGAGAGCCAAACCAACAGCAAATGAGGGGACTGGTGATGCAGAGAAGGGTGGGATGTGCAATTGCAGTCTCAGCAGCAGCTTAACCAAACATGTCCAGAAGCATGTCCCTGTTCCTGATCACTCGTGTTGAGATGGACATTTCATGCTGTCATTCTCCAAAGAGGCTGCAAAATGCCTTTAAAGACTTAAGGGAACCCCCAGGCTATCTTAGGTTCCAGCCTGTAACTAGGCTACAGAAGATGCTCTGCTGGCATTTGTTTCCACCTTACTTTAGGCTGTATGCGCTTATCTATTTAGAGGGGAAGCAGGGCCAGAACTAATCCTCAGCTGAAATGGGAGAGAAACGGCTGTTGGAAGTGACCTCTCAGTCTGATCACTGCTGCCCTCTGAGCTTCTTACCTTTGATGTAGACCCTGGGCAAAATATTTTGGAAGGGAGCAGCATGCAGCAAATCACAAACTTCTTCCTGGGACTGAGGCAGGAAGAAAGAAAGATAAAGTAAGTTAAAAAATACCTATAGGGAGTGACTGTTTGGCTCAGGGGTCTATGCAACCCTACAACAACCCAATCACATCTACAGCACCTGGTCAAATCTAACCCAGCTCAGTAATAAATCCAATAGTTTGTATCTAAATGGACTAAAACTGGAAGAAACAGCTCTCAGCTTAAGTCAGGAAGTTTCTATAACCCAAATAATTTACCTCATGCCTACACAAGGCCAGAGCTTCATATGTTTTTTGTTTTATTTTCTCGCCCACTTATTAATGCTGTGACTAAAAGGGGATAAAGGCCATGGAAATTTCAGTTCTGTCCTACCCTGATGACTTCCTGCTGTTTGTTTTCACTGAGTGTGCCCAGGTGGAAGTTACCGTCTGGCTTAGTTACTCTGGGATGTGTACATGTTAAATATACTGTTATAAATAGATACATGATACGTTGGCCTGAAATTATTTGGTTGTACAGTGCTCACGGCCAGTGCTATCAGACCAAAATCCCAGTGGTGGAGGCACCAGGGAGAATAATACAGAAGTGTAGAGAGTAATAACATCATGAGATGCCACCTGAGAGGATGCATGCCAGTGCACTAGAGAAAAAATAATCCCAAACATAGATGCACAAGGAGAAACCTAGAAGTAGGAAGGTGGAGACTGAGGAGCGATGGCTGACAATACATCATATACGAGTCTGCAATGGGAAACAGCAGCAAGGAAAACCAAAGCTGTTCAACACAAAGGCATTGCGTAACAACACGGCAATAGTTTGCTCCTGCAAAACTCTCGTTCTAGGACATGCTTGCAGTTCTGAGCTTACCAGAGAGATTTAGACACACTTGAGAGGAGGTCATGACAGAGCAGCAAAAGATTTTCAGGGCCAGATGGAATGACTCAGCTGGGTCTGGCTGGGTTACATGGGTGGGTACCCCTTCTCCCATCCCCAAGGCAGAGGACGGAGTAGCATGGAGCTGCAGGAGGCTGCACTGGTGCCATGGATGCTGGCATGACAGCGAGTTTGTGGGAGTGCAGTTTGTGACACAGTACTGGAGGGACAGGAACAGCCCGTGGCCCCTCCACGGGCATGATGCTGATGTTACCAGAGTGTGCATATCATCTCTGTTATTCTGCTTGCAATCATTTTTGTTATTCTGTTTGCAAAGGACTCTTCCTTCCTACATCAATATGGTTTCACTGCTCTTTCTTTCTGATAAAGAAAGCACTTTCTGCATTTGCAGGCTGCATACACCTGGTATCTGTTCTGAAATTAATCATGGGAGACTTTCTCCTCAAGGCCCATTACCTGAGAGTAAGAACTCTTAGGAATTTAGTCCCAGGCAACACTTCATTCCTCAAATTTAAACAATAAAAAGGGGGGCAGACTGGGGCAGACTTCTAATCTTCACTAGAGCAGTTTCTGCCAACAGATACTATCAGCCTTAGATTAGGCTGACAGCTATGAAGATAACTGCGCCATAAAAGTAATTGCTCCCTCTGCAGAGGGAGGGAAAATCTTGTTATGCAATGGCTCTAAGCATATGACAGCCTTCCAGCAAGCGAGAACCAGTGGCTGCTACATGCAAAACTCCTTTATATTCTGAATCAGTTTCTGTGTAGAAAAACTGACATCTTTGGTTAGCATGGAAGATGGGCAGATGTGGACTTGGATGGGCAGTCTTTCTAAAAAGAACCCCGATGTCTCACTGTCTCCTATTTTCTGCTATTCTAGGATGTTATTATATTGCCAATGTACAGCTCCAGAGACAGGAGGAACATTTTTACAGTCAAATAGGGATTTCTAAAAGAAACCACCACGTGTCCCTTAAGTATCCATTTAGAAGATGGGACATAAAAGGCAAATGCAGTACATCTAGCATAAAATTCAGCACAGAACAGCAGAGAGCAGTGACAAAGCCACAAAAGAAACATAAAATGCCAGGATACTGTCTGGTCATTCTATTAGATAAAACCCAGCTGCTAGGTGATATTTATCTCTGTTTGTTAAATCTTATGCAACTACTGCTCACCATATATGTTTGATACACCATATAAGGAACTAGAAGTCTCTCTACTGGGGTTATCTGCAGAGATTTTCAGTTTTCCCTGTGTTCTGTAGTTGAGTAAACTTGGAATCTTTGAACTTTCTTCTGGTTTTACTCTGAACGAAATTTTATGGATTTGCTTGGAAATCCCATGTGTGCTCAAGAAGGCTTGCTGAAAAAAATTCTGAAAGATCTGACATAACCCTGCCAAAACTATTATGACATGAAACATGCATCTTAATGCAAAACTGGATTGTTGTTGCAACTCTCAGTTGGCTCTAACATGTTGCATTCAGCCATAGATAGCCTTTGCCCCATACCATCCCACTCCGGTTAGAATTGGCATCACATGAGCTGAGAGGCTGAGAGACTTGTGCATGCACAGGATGCTTGAGGTAGGGCTAATATCACGTCATCACTTTAGCTAAGTTTTTAGTGAAGATTAAGTCATAGGAAATATAATCTCTTCTGAGATTTCCTTCCTTTCGTATTGCTTTATCCTTATTGTCATTAGAAACAACCAGTTTTTCCATTGCACTACCACTCCAAAGAGAGCATTAGAAAAAGTAACAATCCCTGCCCCAAAGAGCTTACAATCTACAAATAAGCTCCAGTTGATTTTTATTTCTGAGACGGACAAACATGGGATAGCTTTGGGTTCAAGAATTAAATCTAGATCTTCCAGTATTCAGATTCTCCTTGAGCAATGCCAGATGTCAGTGACCCAGCACTGATGTATATCGTCTCCACAGACCCCAGCAGCAGAGCCCTAGAGAGACCCTGAGTACATGATAAGCTGGAAAATTTCCCCAACTCATCTGCTGGAGAACTCATTTCCACTCAAATTCTTGAGCTGGCAATTTTAAGAGGGATCTGCCGGTGCAGGGTATGTTGCCTTACCAAAGCCTGCTCAATAAGGAGGCAGAAGAGAATGGCATTGCCCACTTCTCGGAGGCTCTGGAACACATCGGTCTTCAGCTCTGCATACTCAATGATGTCCTTCAGTTGGTGGTGGAAAAACTCCAGGATTCCTTAAAAGACAAGGGAGGGCAGTCAGAAAAAGTGAGTGCAAAAGCGTCCTTCAGTGGTATGGATTAAAAGGCAGTCAGGGCCTGGTGCTTCCTTTATCATGAACTGCAAGAATTGCTCAAGATAGAGATAGGCACTGGGCAGAGCCAGCATGCAGTGTGTCATCCTGCTTTCGCTGACCCATGAGAAATAGGGAGTAATTCCTGTGAAGTCCATGGATTTCCTCATCGGAGAAAAAGAGATTCAAGACTGCTATGGATGTCTTTGTGCTGGTTCATTTATAACAGTCAATTTTCACATCCAGCTGAGTTGCAGACTGCAGTCATATGGTAAAAAGTCTTTCCATCAAGGAAGTAGAGCTTTAGAAAAAGTAATAGTGAAGCCACTGTAACAAAAGCTTAAAAATCCTGAAAACAAAACCTAAGCAACCAGCAGACACAGCCTTATCAATCATCTGTGTGTTCAAAGTGAAATTTGTAACAGGAAAGTTGTGTCACAGGGAGCACCAACACAGCAGATGCTCATCCTTGTTTAATTGAGTAAATGCTGTGCAGAGATTTGGATGAGCTCTTGCTCAAACCATGACACATCTCACTGGAGCACCCACCTGGAGAGCCATATTCATGTCTTGGCAAGCGGCATATCTTGGGCATGACTTCTATCAGAGTCTTCACATACTGCAAGATGGTACCTTGCAGCTGTAAGAGACAAAGAGGGGTTAAACTGGAAGGATGGCTTCTTCTGGCCTTGGTTTTAAATGGAACAGACTGTGGACAGGTCCCTGTCTGACAACAAAGGGTGAAACTTTAGTTGGAGTCTAAGAAAAACTTGCTTCCTTTGGATTTCACCCAAATATGAAATCTAGCGCAAGTGCATGGAGTTTTACAGCTTCCTCCTGAATAATAAATCATGGTTGCATGGATTTTCTACTTCAAAATATGGCTCATTGTGTTTGCATTATTTGCAGCTGAAATCCAAACAAGGCTCCATCATAGATCCAGCTGGACTTGTGTTCCTAACCCAAAAAGCATCTCATTGGAGCTGCTAAAGGAGCCATTCCACAGCACAGGAAATAGTCTTCCCACCTGAGGAATGATTCTTAACACTGAGAATTCTAAAAAATTAAAAATATATACACATAGAACAAGTTCCTGCAGATTGGATGTTTTGAACTAATATGGAGAAAAGTGTATTTCTTAGTTAAAAATGCTTGCTGTCATTTGGAGTTATATAAATACATCCTGTAGACATATTACATGGGATTATGTGATAAACATAATTTAGCCAAATGCAAGATCTCTGTCTTCTCACTGAATGCTGTCTGATCTCACACAACAGCTACAGTGCTTTCAACTGAGTGACACAAATTACATCTTCAGTAGCTACAGTGCTTTACAGCAGAGAAGCTGGACATATGCTTAAGATTCAGGTCTACATTGCTTTGCTAGATAAGTTCAAAATTAAATCACTGCAGCCAAAACAGAATTTAAATATTTATAATGAATTAAAGTCTTCTCTTTGGTAGAACAGTTTTGGGTAGAAAAGCGTGACCTGAGAAATGATAAATTTTCGCACACTCCCTCCTGCCTTGTTAATGTTCTGTATTGTTGGTGCCCTTAGGATATCCACTTCCCTGTGGATATCACATCTCTCTTTTGAGAGCAGTACAAAGCAGATGGAGCTACTGGCTTCAGCATATCTGGTGGAAAGGGATGTATGGCTTGAATTCTTAAGAGCTCACATGTAACAGAAATTTCCTTGCAAACTCTTTTTTATCAGTTTCATGTCCTCCACCTTAGCAACAGCAAAACTAGACCATGAATACAAATGTTGCAGTGTGGATAAAGGGGCACAAAGGTGCCTAGATTTCAACAACACAAACCAAAACCTGAAGACCAGGTTGACCCTCCTATTCATGCCTCTCAAAGCATCAAGATTTCTCTGCTGCCAGTGTCAGCCTCAGAATTACCAGGCTCTTGACGATCTTCAAAAGCTCTTCCATGACCACGGCGATCCCCTGATAGCCAAGCAACCTGCAGATTGTCTTGAAATGAGGTGGCCCCACAAAATTGCGGTAGGAGCTATAGATGTGACTGTAGGCAATGTTGAGAGGCTGAGAAAATAGAAGCACAGTGACAGTTAGGCACATTTACAGGACTTGTAAGTAATTCTCTTATCGTACTATTGTGTTCCATCACTTGAAATCATTTTGAAGGAAAGCAGGAGAAATAATATTTCCTCTAAGAAATTTCTTATAATACTTCTTGACGTACAAAAAGATTGTTCTTCTTTCTGTGTAGTCAAATGTATTCTACTCTGAACAAAATTGTCATGTCACAAGGTTTATTACCCTGCTCCATAGCCAACAGCACTTTCATTTCCAAGATAATTTGCTCTTCTATGTATTTGCAGTCAAGGATTTCAGTTCACTGGCCCTTTGCCTCTTCAAACCCAAGTTCTTCTCCACCAAAACAAAGCTTTATACATGAATAACGGGGTAGAATTTTTCCTATTGGCATTTGCTTCAAATGAGGAACAGTAAGAAAAGTAGGAACTAGAGCATCTGAGCCTAAGACCAGTTGGAAGAGACACAGAAATGATCCTTTCTGCATCCTGTACAGCCCTACATATTGGTACTTGAGACACCTACATGTGACTGAGCCCAAAGGGAAGAGAACCTGACCCTTGCCTAGGGAGCATACCTGGGGCTCTGGCCACTAGTAAATTGTTAGCAGCAGAAAACAGAAAGCAACTTCCAGGAGCATATTTTATCAATGTAATGTTGGAAATATGGGAATTACTGCAATTTTTTGGCACTAGAACATTTCTTTTATTCATTTGGTGTAAGAAGAGAAGTAGGGGAATTAATTCACTTGTGTGATTGGCAAAAGAAGCCAAAAATCAAAAAGAAAACTGATTTTAGCTGAGACACCGCATGTTCAGCTTGGCATCTGTAAGAGAAGTGCTGGCACCATGACTCAGCCCCACAGAGAAGGGCTGCAGCCTCCCCCAGGAGATCTGTGACAACCACAGCTCTAGTACACAGCACTGAGTCTTAGACTCTGGTACATAAGTGCTGCTTCCAGCAAAACACAGATGAAATCCCTGGCTCAGAGTTGCTAAAAGATCTTAAGACTAATGAAACAAATTAAGTTATGTCCAAATGTGCTGTGCAAGGCGTGCTGCATCCTTCCACAGCAACCACAGACTCAGCTCTGCAGGGATTCCTTTCCATGCCAGCACCAGGGACAGATTCTGGCCAAGGCACCTGAGAGACCACCACACTGGAGAGCTTAAGATGAAAGGCAGCAAGCACTGTGTTGTATTAGGCAGATGAGGACAAAATGGTGGATCCTCAGCTCCTGCTGCTCCTAGCAGTTGCAATACAGCCAGTTGTGCTCGAAGGCTTCACTCATCCTCTCCTTCTGACTCACTTCCACAAGCCTAACAAGTTAGGAAGTGAAGTCATTTGCTAGGAACAAGAATAGTGTTTTCTTTTGCTCTCAGATACAGAATTTCTGCTGACTGATAGCTCTCATGGACTTGACAGTTGCTTTAATCAGTGTTTTGTTAGATTGTTTTGTTAGAACCTTACTGCCCTGATCCAGCAATGTATCGCCTCCTATGATTGCTAGGTAGTCCTCTAAAGAGCTAGCAGAAAAAAAAGTTGGAGAGCCTCCTGCTTCTCTTAAAACTTCACCTTTTGGCCCTGATAGACAGAGAAACCCTTCACTGCTCTTCTATGCATCAGTTCTGTTATGTACACAAAGCCAACCTTGTAGTCTCTGTAGTGTGTTCATTCACAACGTGCATGAACTTTCTCCTCCATCAAAACTAAGCAATAGGCCACTGAATAGTAATGGTCAGAGTGAAATAGTTTAGGGAAGATAGAATTGGTTGCATTTTCTTTGGATGGGGCTGACATTTTGCTGCACGGGCAGGCAATCTCTTGGGGGTTGGAACTACATGATCCTTGAGGTCCCTTCCAACCCGGGTCATTCTGTGATTCTGTGATTCTGTGATTCTGTGGTGCAGCCTCCTGCCTTGCAGCAAAACACAATGCTGCTGCAGTGCAGCTTTGAAGCTGTCTTTTCCTTCGAGTGGGGGTCCCAGCAATAAGCCTGATTAGGAGAAGATACATTTTAGGCTGTGCATGGGCTGCAGATGAGGAGAGTGATTCATCCCCGCCTGTCTGCAAGATAAGGTAGGCTCCTCAAGCTCTCTGCACAGCGCATTAGCAGCAGGCTTGAGTCTAATAATAATACCCTGTGAGCAATTAAAATATACCTCCATTTAAGGGCGAGATACACAACTTAGTTTAAAGACTGTAGGATGTAAAACATGACACCAGGGTGTATTTTAAGACAAACCAGCTGAACGCACAAGCTGGCTGTGTGGCACGCTCAATCCCCCACATTGTGTGGCCACTGCCACCCCCCAGGAGCAGGAGCAAAGCCCCCCTCCAGCAGACCCACAGGAGGCTTTGATGTTCACAGGAGCAACAGCCACTGAACACATAGCAGAGGTTTTCCCCGCCTTTAGTTTAGGGCCAGACGGGCAGGTTTTGGGGCTGAGAGGCTGGGTGTGCAGGCAGGTTGGGATCTGTGGCAGTGACACAAAGATTAGTCCCGACTATCAGCCAGACTGACTTCAGTGCCACAGCTGAGATGGTGTCTAAGAAAGTACAGAACAACTCTAAGACTTCTATGCAAAGTAAACAGAATCAGAGAGTCATTTGAGTTGGAAGGGTCCTTTAAAGGCTACACAGTCCAGCTCTGCTGCATTGAACAGGGACACCTACAGCTCAGTCAGGCACTCAGAGCCCAAACCAGCCTGACCCTGAATATCTCCAGTGATGCAGCAACCTGTTCCAGTGCTTCACTAAAATGCACATGCCCTATGTGTGATGCACAAATTACACAATGCAGTAGGCACTTTTATATACCATATGTAAACCATATCTCTGTCTATTCCATGCCTTAGCATAATGCCTTGCTATACTGACTGCAGTTTTTTTACACACACACACACACACACACACACACACACACACACACACACACA